>JAJNMT010000173.1:0-13627 GCA_025685495.1 Huntiella abstrusa | reverse complement strand
GATGTTTAGAGGTGAGCCTATGTCTAGAGAGGTTAGTTGTCGTGGTACAAGAATCGGGTTGTTACACGTACTACCATAGTCTAGCAACGCCGTAGGTTTCATGAACGAAGCATAATGTTGCGCATGTCGGCCTTTGCTAAATCTTGTAGTCCATCTATCTGGCGTGAAGATTCCAGTGGTGTCAAGACCATCCTTTTCCATTGCTCGAATGGTTGCCTATAGAAGGTTAGTACATCCAAGTTGGAGGACTGGACGTCGATTGAACCTACCTCAACCCAAATGGGATTGTTGAAAGGTAAATGTACCCAAGCAAATCTCTGCGTCGTCGCATCTGGCACTTCAACTGTTTCCCCCAAAGGCACTTCATTCCGAGCAGGATCAAACGGACTCATCACGTGGGAATTCCGCCTCTCAACCGAAGCCGGACGGAGCCCCCTACTCGGTGGTGTCCCAGACGCCGCATAAGCCAGAGACCCGGCCGAAAAGGTTCTTGTAACACGGACTACACCATCGAACCCGGAACTCCATCTGCTGTACCAGGCCTATCTAACCCACGAAGAACATCGTCTGGGAGTTTCCTAACCACATGGCTTGGACCGACGGGCCGAGTAAGGCCCCGTGTTGTCTTTGGTTTGCGCGTGGGACTGGGTGAAACGGGTCGACGAGGGCGGAATTGGAATTCTTGGATAGCGATGTCTTGGTCAATTCCAAAGCGATGATTTCGTGGGGTTTCGGTATATGTGTGACGGTGTGGTTCGCTTGCATCTGAGGAGTAAATAGCGTGGAGATTCGGCTCGGATAGCCGTTTCCCATTTCGGTTGAATATGGGACCTCCTGCATGTGGGTTGGTAGTCTCAAATCTCTGGTTTAAGAAGCTTTGGGCTCCCTTCTTCAGAAACTCCTTTAGAGGCCCACGATAGGACCATGGTCTGATAGACCCACCCAGCATTGAAGTGCCTAGTTCCTCGCCTATAAACACGGGAGTATCTTCATAGTAGCCATGGACCTCAACGAGCACGCTCCTCTCCAAATCCATCTCCTTATGCTCTTCCTGAGATAATTTCACAGCCCGCTTGATATGCAAGGTCAGGTCCGCCAAAAACACCGCCCGAGTATGCCAATTCTTCTCTCCAAATGAAGCAGCACATCGATGATCCGTCTGGAGCGGATAGACCTTTTCATGTCGGCTCCCTACAATAGCTGACCTGATGGCTGTAATTGAGGCTGACAATCTTATGGCCCGTCTAGTTTCTCTTAGAATCGGGGAAGGACCAGATATGTTACTCGCGGGTGGTGAAGGAGCAAGGCAAGTGATTTCAGAGTCTTTTGTTTCATAAAATGTCCACAGCTGCATGTCACTGCATCGTTCGCGAAATTCATCGTTGAGGTCGGGGAGCTTTTGGTTGCTAGGGCGAAGGTCAGAGACAATAGAGGGACTAAGCGGGCTGCTTAGGTGTAGTAGAGTTTTGACGCTTTCGGATATGTCACGCATAGATAGATAGATGGAGCCGCGATGTGGGGTTCCTATGGTACATGTTAGGACTGACGTGTAAGATTTGAGCAAGGTACTTACCGAAGAACGCTACCCCAAAGCAGTTGTGGTATAACTCTTCGTACTTAGGATCTTTCCTAGCCTTCATCAGAGCTACCTTCACTACTAAACCGCCAACACTGTGACACATGAAGAAAAGTGGCACTGTTCTCCTCTGTCTACTTCTCACCATGAGAAGTTCTTTGAGCAAACTATCCGCTAGCCCCTCCAACGTAGTCTCTGTGTTGACTTCATCAGACCTAGCCAACAA
Organism: Huntiella abstrusa; assembly: GCA_025685495.1. NCBI lineage: Eukaryota > Fungi > Ascomycota > Sordariomycetes > Microascales > Ceratocystidaceae > Huntiella > Huntiella abstrusa. The sequence continues at coordinate 11,825 of JAJNMT010000173.1, read as the reverse complement.
GACTCTCGCTTCCGGGTTATCCGTCGAATAAGATCTCGTACCCATATGGGCGTGTTGGCATGGGAATGGGTAACTTCGACGCGGGCGGAGGTTGCTGCGGTCAGTTTGGGGATCCGTGGGGGGGTTGTATCTGGGATGGACCGACGGGATCTTTCGTAGAGGGATGTTACGGGGTCGCTACGAGACCAGGTTGAGTAACGGTCTGATACACCGGGACATGGAATCGCAACGATACTATGGGTGTTAGACATGGAACTTGTTTTAATGTATCTTACTTACTCTACGGTGGTGACGTCTTCGGTTGATCGTTCTGGACCCCCGTCTACTATTTCAAAATAGTTGGATTTGCTCCGCCGATATGAATGTCCCGGAGTCTTGACAAAGTTGTGATTCTGCGGGATTGTTATAGGTGGAGGTCCTGGTGGTCTGTCATGTATGGTAGTGTCTGACGGTCGTGCTTTAGGTGAGTATCCTGAGATAGTCGGTGTTGAGTCTCCACCGTCTTCAAGATCCAGCCGAGAGATGTCATCCCTTAAAATCTCTGGAGCAGATGTCGTCATTTTGCGAAGTTTGGAATACGAATTGCGTAGTTTCAAAGATTGTTGAGCTGGAAGTCATGGAAGATATATCGGCAGAAGCGAAAGACTAGAGATACAACCTGTACACACAGGAACACGCAAGAACGCAACAGACGTCAAATTAAACCTAAATTGTACATCAGAAGTATACAAACGGCATCACATGATATAAAATAGCACTTTCACATACAGCCTCTTCCTTTCCAGCTGAGGAACATTCCATTCAATCACCAGACAACCACTCGGCAAATTCCTGTGATGGTATGCATGACTGGTGAGACTTAATATATACGTACAAATGGCAACCTGTATCAACAAACAAATAAAGTCACCGGTTTCATGATCCGAGCTTCCATCACCCATAGGATCCTTCCCGTGCGAATTGTTCAGGTGAGGTCGTCAATTGACGCATTTTGTTCTCCACTGGATATACTGGCTGTGAAAGTGCACATGACGTCAGGTGCGCAATGATGGCCCCTGTCTGGGTAAAGGTTGATCAGCTATCAGTCCAATTCGACGTCTTTTTCAACCCTGTTAATGGAATTTTGGAATAATATCTCAAATCATGTTCACCACGCGAAACAATGACTGTTCTTTCTTCCGTGTCTTGTCCACCCACACCAGCAAAAAATACACAAAACTTAAAACCCACCCTCGAGATCCCACGATTTCCGTCCACATGTGACCCCAAATGCAACCTCTTCAACCCCACGTGCACTGCGCAGCCTGGCTTCTGACTTTGAGGAAAAAAGAACCAAAATAATACATTGTTTAGTATACACTGAATCGGCCCGGAATCTACCCAGTCCGATCATCAAACATAGTCCCCGGACTTTATTTCTTAGCCCGCACCTTACCACCCTTTGCCTTCTTCTTCTTGTCCTTACCCTTAGCACCCTTACCACCCTTAGCAGCCTTATCCCGAGCCATCTTGACCCATTCATCCTCAGCACCCTCGTTCTCAGCCCGCAACTTAGCAGCCTTCTTCATGCCAGCCAAGTATTTCTCCTGGGTGTACCGTCTATGTCTGAAGAACTGTCTGCGGCTCTTAAATCTCTTCAACTGTAATCCTGTAGTTTTGGCCAACTTTCCAATCGCCCATGCGGACTCCCGGTATGTGTAATCCTCCTGCAACTGAAGAACCTGTGGAGGACCGGCGCGACGGGGATCGTCACGGACGACCGTGGATGGAAGACCGGAGATGGATACGGGGGCAGGTTCGGGTGTCTCGGGACTTCGATGGGTGTCATTCCGAGACGGCGCTTCCGCTCAGCGTGAACGGGGTAGGGGAGGGTGTCGGTTTTGTTGAAGACTACACCAATGTATTTCCGGTCAGGGTGGCGGTTAGGATCCCGGTAGTACTTGACGTAGCCAGAGACAGCGGCATGGATAGTGTGATCGCGGCCCATAATGGCATTCTCGCCAGGCCACCAAAGAGTACCGTATTGCTTGTAGAGAATGTTGCCGGTAACGACGTATTGATCTATATTTGTACCTCATTAGCCACCATCCATGTCCCACGCCATCAATCCCACTTACCGCCAGTTCTCTTCGCACCCATCTTCTTGGGGTGCGTCCGCTTAGGCCGATGTTTGTAAGCACCCTGAGCCTTCACGGAGGCATGTCTCCGACCTTCCGCCAACGCATTAACCACATTAACCTGCACCATGGGCATCACCGCCGGCCGGTGCGCCAAGACTAAACTGAAGCCCACCCTTGGGGTGCGCAGCCCGGCGACGGCCGCCGCAAACGGTCTTTGAAGCTGCGACAAAGACATTGAGTTTTCCGAGCTTGTCGCGGTCGATTTTGCGAGGGCGTCGTGGATATTCCGGGTTCCGGATCGGATTCGATACTGTCGGCGTTGTGATCTAGCCTACGAAAATGATGAACCATAATTCGTGTTCTGATTGGTCAATTCTACTCCACTATTTTCCGACGGGCAAGGGTTATGTGTTGCTCTTCCCAGTCGCTAAGATAAGATAAGGCCTAGGGTTCATCTAACACCGTCATAGCTCGCGACCTTCTTGACAGCGATGCAGCAACAGCAACCAACTTGTGCTCTTCTATCTCGTGATTGTGATGTACTCTACCTGAAATACACAGAGAAGTCATGAATCTGTTCGGTCTCTTTTCTATCCTTGCCTTTTTCGGCCTTGCGCAGGCGCAATTCGGCGACATTTTCGGGCAAATGTTCAACCAGCAAAATCAAGGTCGTCGCAGTCCTCAGCAGGCTGCTAGTGATTCTAGTGGTTATCGCCAGATGTTCAACTCTTGTAAGTGAGGACGGTTTCACAAACTGTTTCCTGAGAAGATGAGTGGGGCTTAGTCGACTAACCATATTTCTTCAATTTACATAGACAACTGCGACAAATACCTTTGCCCTGATACCCTCGCTTGTGTCGACGCTCCTCACCATTGCCCATGCCCATGGCCAGACCACACCGAGAAAATCGAGGTTGGAGAGATGGGGAAGTGGTGCGCTTCTAAGGGTGGCTTTAAAGAGGGAGAGACGGTAAGAAAGATTGAGCTGGCGAGACAGGGAAAGCTATAAAGTCACGCCTAATACATATATACCGAAATGCCAGACTTGTAGTGTTCAACCGGTGCCTGTTACAATATATTCATTTCCTCGCATGCCTTCAATATTGCTATCATAATATCTTTACTCAATTTAAAACAAGGAATATCCCCAACGCCAACCCAAGAACATGATTATACTGTTGACCCTCTACTTGAGTCCAGGGGGAAGCTGAGGCATCGGCGGTGGCGCATCATCCAACTCCTCGTCTTCGTCCTCCTCTTCCGCCGCATGCGCCAATAGAGCAGCAACATTCTTCATGTCATAATGCTTCTTCCGCAACTCCTCAAACTGATGGTGCTTCTCCTGCTCCTCTGGCGAAAGCGCATCAAAAGCCTCCTGCTCATGCCCCGCAACAAGAGCCTCGGGAACATGAACTGCACGTCCTCTTGATGAAGGCTTAGCCTCTGGCACCTTCTCTTCCGGCTCTCCGAGGTCCATGCCTGGGATATCCCCGTCGAGGTCACCCTCGTCGTCAATGTTGTAGTGGTGAACATAGGGAGTCTTGGGCTCATCGATCTTCATCTTGGCGGTGCGCTCCTGCTCGGTGAGGTAGATATTGGCTTCGTCCCACTTGAGGCGGGGAGCGGATTCATCGTGAGGAACGGCGTGGGAAGGACGGCGGGTCACGACATGGCGGGCAGCGGAGGAGGAACGACGGGAGCCGGCGTTTTTTGAGTGTTTTGTTGCGTCAGTTCGCGATCATTTTGGGCAGAGGTAGGAGATGTCGGGGGAGAGCCGTGGTAGGATACGTTTTTGAGGATTCCTGATTTTGTTGGTTAGCAGGTGGTATACTTATAGTGGGGTGACTGGATTATAGACATACCCTTGGGACGGACCTCTGGCGACATTGTAGAAGAAACCATTGTGGGCAACTTGGATAACTTTCAATGTGTAAACAAGGTAATGTATCACCGAAGCGATGTGTAAATAATTGTAAGATGAGAATAAATGGAAAACTAAAAGATGATTGAATGCGCTTCAAGCATGAACAATCCCAGTAGCTAAATACTCCAGACATCATCCTACAGCCTAGCCCATAACATTCCGTCATAGCACCCTATACAGCAAGAGCCCGCCGAAAAGAAGTGGGGAAAATCCAACAATGCTCGCCATCAGGCAAGTTGCTTCTTTGAGCAGAACCCACGGGGTGTAGCTATCATAGTAGAAGGGCGTTATCTGTGTACATACAACTTTGGGTTAAATGACACGAGCCTTGAAAAGCCTAATGAGGTTGGTGTGACAGACGAGAGGGGAAAGGCGACCGGTGATTGACGGACGGGTGGGTTAGTTTCTGGACGCTGGATTGATTGATTATGTGCATATGTGATGAGGCCAAGCTGAAGCATTGATTGGGCTCGGTAAAGCTTGTCAATCGTTGGGTTCATGTATGTATTCCGCCTTGTTTTATGCGGCCATCGGCGTCTACACTTTGGGAAACTGGTGTCTAGATATACCGCATCACGAAACAACTTACATATGCACATACAGCTCTCCTCTATCCGCAAAAGGTGGGGTAACCCGTCTTCCCAAACCCCATGCCGTGTGCCATCGCCTAAGTCAATGCGTACTCATGTCCGTCAATCAGATGCCTGTCTCTGAGACATTCTACTCCCATCATCCACTCTCTTGGTAGCTACCGGCTCTGATCACAAGCAGCTGTCATTCAGATGTCGTGTCACCATTCTATTCCCAACAATTTGCACTCCTCAAAAGGTCATTGAGCTGTCCGGTTACACGTCCCGCTTAATTCGCTCGCTCGGTGTTGCCTTTGGGTTCGTCGGACAGTAACCCTTATCAGTGTCACCAGCTAACGTCATCTGAGCCGAATCATGTGTAGTTGTCTAGCGAATGAGGTCTATGTAATTCCCACACCTAGTAAAATCAGATGCATGGCTCTGTTAGGTTGCACACTTACATCGACCCCGTCGAACGAGCCCTAGATATGTATCTTTCTCCAAAGATATCTTAACCATGACCACTGAACAAATGTTTCTGTACCGAAGCATAAAATTTTGGCAGTTAAGCTTCGCCCTGAGCAACACTATTATAATCCTATTAACCTTATTTCCCCAAAACACAACAGTCATGTCAATCACCTAGCGCTAGTGTTCCCGTGTTACCGACTTGGGCCTGAATGCAGAATACTTTATCAATAGCCCTTCTACAAATATTCTCGTCCTGTCTCATCAGCCGAGGTCTGCTATCTACATGCTCATCGCCATATTACTTGACTAGACTTCGCGGGTAATTCTGGTTACACGCACCTGATCTTCATCCGGCTTATCAAGTATCTATCTTGGTGAACTATATCGATTCTTTTAGACCAGCTCCCGGTTCCAATCATCATCAGATAAAATTCGAGAATCCAGCGAGAATGATGTCATGATTACACCAATAAATGATGAAGATAAAGATCCAGCTAGATACTTTTGACACGACCCGAAACGTAGTTCCTGATTTTGAGCATCGGTGGTGCCTCTAGTGTATACGTTGGTACCGTCAATTCCGAGTACCACCATCATCATGAATTCAGGTACTGTAAGATGAGATGGAATCCCAGTCTCTCGATACTACGCACATATGTAGTACCCGGCCGAGCTACAGGTAAATCAATAGTCGATAGCGTTAATTCAAGAGTCTGACTACTTCAGTGTACCTGGTGGCTTCTTTACCCACTTAGCGAATCTACGTCAAAGACAAGACAACTATGAATGGGATGTTCCACTCACATCTTAAGAGAATATCTCCAGCGACGTGGGCCTAGATCTGCAAGGTGGCTGTATTTACTGGCTGCCTCTAGTAGTGGCTTCGTCGAATCTCTTAAATGGCTTAGGGAGATTAGTGTGCTACATTGTTAATGGCAAATCATGTATATTGTGTGCTTCTAAGAGGGACTGCATCTATTGGTCTTACATAGCAATCTTCATGTAGCACTTATTTTGGAGTCGTGCTGGTAACCTGTAGCCTACTTCTTGTTAATGGCATTATAGTATGATTAATCATCTGAAAGATTCTAAGGTTAACTGAGCACTCACGATGGCCGCCGTTCACGCCCACATGTGAATACCCCACGAGAAATTCTTCAATACTAAGGCAATGACATAACAAATTAAAGTCCCCAAAAATAAAACACAAAACCAAAATCTATATGTCATAACTCATTACCCTACATTGCCTTCCTCGTCCTTCCCCTCTTGGTTTCTCTGTCCACACAACAAATACTCTTTGCCTCACACCACGCCTTAACGTCAGTTTTACTAACTCCATGATCAAAGCCCACTCTTTCCAATTCCCCGTCATTAAGCCACTCCATCAAATCTTCGTAAACAATGGGATCAAACAATAAAATCTTGTCATACCACGATGGATTCGCGGGGTCCCGTGTTCGAGTGGCTGTCTGAACAGCCTCCGATATGGCGTTGAACATGATTTTCTTGCCGGATACACTGTCAACGGCAAGAGAGACATCACCTATGTGTGTATCCGACCCAGCATGGGCGGCTGATAGATAACCATTATCCGATATTGAAGAATCAGCATCCAGATTTCTACTCGGAGACCTAGGACGAAGAGGTGGAAAGTCATCTTCGGAGTCTCCAATGTCTATCGCAGAAGCCTGTGAAGCTGATGTCTTACTCTTCCGTGTCGCTTTCCTAGTCGGTGACTTCGACCTTCTCTCTTTAGTCTTCTTAGGAGAACCTCGGCCACGAGTTCGTGCTACAGGGCTGGTAGCCTTTGAAGTTACACCGGCTTTACCCTTCCCCTTATCTTTTGCGACACAGCCCTTCTTCGCCACAGGCTCAACGTCGGCATCTTTGTCATCTGTGTCCGAAAATGTGTCTTCTTTACTTCGTCTTGATCGTTTTTGTGGAATTGAGCAGATTGAGTCATCATTTTGAGACTTTTTCTTTCCATGTTGGGAACTTGTTGTGAAGTTTGCTATTGCCGAGACCGATGTGGACACATGCGGTGGTTGAAAGGCTCCGGGCCGTTTTGTATAGCAGGATGCCAGTAGGGAAATCATTTCTGATCTTTTTTGAATGGGCTTGAAGCCAAAACTGGAAATCCGGGAGGACAACTGGGCATCAGTCATGGTGTCCCAGTTGGGGTATCGTCATGAGGGTCGGTTTTAGGAGCATGTGATGGACCGGGTGAATCATTTCGTGGGGGTAGTGCCAATCGGCTTCTGTATGGCCTTTGACTTAACTGGTGACATTGAAAATGAAATATCAGAATCAGAAAAGTTGAAGTCCACATCAGGCACCGCAACATTTAAATCCGGGCTCCGTGGTATAGGTTGTCCTCTAATGGGTGAAGATCTAATGGGGATTTTGATAGGCGACGATGGCAACAGGTTGACGACCCCATCACTATCCTGATCAAATGGACTTGGAACGTTCACATCACGTAGTTGAGACGGTATTGGCCTCCGAGATTGTGACATACTTGGTCCCTGTGCCGGTAACCTGGCCTGAGATGGCGGAAGCCCGAGAGCAACATTAATATCCGGAAACTCGTCATCATCATCTTCCTCCGGTGTCCCAGGTATCTCGCGTGGTTGTTTCGGCGGGCCAGGTATGCGCTCCGGTGATGTAGGAGGCCATTGAAATGAGTTTGGAGCTGACGTCTTGAACCCAGTTTGTCTAGACGCCGGTGGCGGAGGGACCGATGGAACTAACTGGCTCGGGGCGGCTGCCGTCCCCATGAACACAATTGAATCATCTGGTAATTCGTCCCGCTCGAAAGTGACACCGGCATTGTCTTCAACTGATACCCGTAGTTGAACTAATGGCGGTGAATCTTCGACATTAATGGGCTGGTTGTCAATGGATGGAGTACGCTCTCTGGTTACAGGAAATGAGCTACCGGTGCGGAGAGAACCCTTTGCAAGATTTGGTGTCGAATCTCTGAGCACTGGGAATGAATCACTAGTCTCAATATGTTTATCCAGTGGAATCAAAGGTTGATCTATAGCCGATATAAACGAGTTTTTCACGTTCACGGATTGTTCCTCCCTAACGGATACCTTTCCACTCAGTGAGGGAAACGAATCCGCAACATGGAGAGGCTGTCTCATCTGAACCGGTGACTTGCCTTTACCAGACACAAAAGAGTCATCCACATAGATAGGCTCACTCTCCTTCACAAGATTATTCCTACTAAGTGACGGAAATGAATCTGTAGCACGTACAAGCTTGTTCTCTGGAGATGCAGCCTCTTTTTTACCGGGAACAATAGGATCTTCGGCCTTGACAAGACGGCTCTCCTTATCCGATTTCCCATCGCCAAGAGAAGGAAAAGAATCCGGGGCATAAAGAAGCTTGTCCGCTTCGACTGGTACTTTCCGGTCCTCTATCAACAAAGACTCATCCATACCGACTCCCTCTTTCGCTGTCTCATCATCTCTAATTAACGGCAGCGATTCATCCGCTTCCAAGTCCATGGCCTCTAAATCACCCTTCGAAGCTTCCATCCACATCTTGTTTGCCTTGCCGTCTCCATTATTATCATTCATACCCAACTCATCTTGCATCCTTCTCGACTCCTCCAACGCAGCCTGTAACTCCCGCACAAACCCCGGAGAATCCTCCCTCACCAACTGACTACTCGTTCCAAAGAGAAAGTCCTGTTGATCAGCCTGTCTCATCGCCGTTCCTGGGGAATAAAGTATCTTTGACGGATCTACCGGCTTCTCTTTTTTCCGTCGTCTCTTCATCTTCATGTTCCCTATTTCTGCGTCTTCTGGCTTAGGTTCCTGGGCAAGCTCCGGATCTTGATAGCCTGTGATGTAAGAAAGATCAACGTGGTTGTCGTACTGTGCTATAGCATGTTCTGTCATCGTTGAGAATTTCTTGCGGGGGGCTTTGATGGCATTAGGCGCCGATACTGCTGTTGTTTTCTTGGAGGCCTCGGACATGCCATTAGATGGCAACAATTCAATGAGCTTGCGCTTTTTGAAGGGTAGCTCCGTAGTAGATGTAGAGCGACTACTCTCGCCGGTATCTTGGCAACCATAGTTATCTTTCAACCCAGCAAAAAGAACCTTGCCTTTGTTCTTGTTTTCTTTTGTCTGCGTGTTGGCATTTTCTGACAAAATGGAGTCATTATTCATGGTTGTATCCGGTGGCGGCGGAGTCCAAGATTTTCGGCGCGGAAGGGCAGCCTCCAAGTTAAGGGGGGCATCATAATCAGCTGGCTTCCCGGGTTTGACACCCGACCCGGTCACGGATGCAGTTTTACTTCGGGACACTGGTGCTTTTCTTGTGGACTTAGTCGACCCTGCAGGTGAATCTGTACCTGTATCGGGAGCATCCTTCATCGGCTTCTTGCGAGGCGCACGTGGCTTGGGTGGTATTGGATTACCATTCTCATCCAGTTTCTTAGCTCTCGGTTTCGGCGGAATCGGGTTCCCCTCCGCATCCAACTTCCTCGCCCTTGGCTTTGGCGGTATAGGGTTCCCATCAGCATCAAGTTTCTTTGCCCTCGGTTTTCTCGCCGGCTTCTTCGTAACCTCCACAGCCGGTGTCTCAGTCGTCTCAACTACCGACCTATCAAAGTCCAAAGTGGGGATCTCATCAGGAATGATCAAAGGACCCACTCTGCGGCCGGCCGTAGCAAGTGGGTCTGGAGAGGACGATGCAAATGCATCCAGTTGGGGCTGGCGACTGGGCGACGGGTTTATCACAGGGGCGCCTGTTGGCTGTACACTCATCCTACGGAGGGCGCCCGGGATGGTGCGGATGGGCAGACGGAATTGCGAAAACAGTTTGAATTTATTTATCGGGTTGAAATGTTACCTATTGGAATAGGGTAGGAATCATATGGGCGCATGTTATGATATGTGCGATTTGAGAAATCAATGATGTCATGATGTTCCCATTGAGTATTTCCAGAAATGGGTATCTTCCGTTTACGAAAATCAATCCTCTTCGATAGACGTATGTTAGGGTTACATGGGTTCCATCAGGCACGCGTCACGATCCTGATCCCAATCAACCCCGACTAACCCCAGGAACATGAGACATGATTAGCACGTGACCAAGAAAAGCGGAGAGCATACGCTCACGTGATCTTTGCCCTGGCTGCCCACACAAATAGCATAGCGAATTTTTACACCTGTAGCCCCACCAAATGGACAGCAGTGGAAATCCTACTGGTTTCTGGTAGAGTGGCATTTGCTAAGGCGGTTTCTGAATTTCGATGATTTTGAATCCCCCTCTTGATAGTCAACCGAACCTTTTTCACTTCGATTCATCACATATTTGCCAAAATGGAAAACGACAAGGGCGAAATCGTGGACCTGTGAGTTTTTGTCGAATTTGGGGGAGATTCTCTGGGTTTATCATGGTCTTGGATTTATCGACACTTCGCCGATTACGATGTAAACGACTACGATTATGACGACAAGGACGACTGCGGATATGGATAAGGCGGGGAATTCTTGGGGATCATTGGATGCAGGACTGAGGCCGTGCTTGGGAAATCAACTGCGAATATGCTCGACAACCGACTTCTACCACCAAGACGACCACCAAACGATCGAACCAACCCGCCGAAATACTCTCCAAGCCATAGCAAATCCAGAGAATCTACGCCGCGCAACTCTCAGCAACCACATACTGACCGACCCCGTAGTTACGTCCCCCGCAAGTGCAGCGCCACCAACCGCATCATCAAGGCCAAGGATCACGCCTCCGTGCAGATCTCCATCGCCAAGGTTGACGAGAACGGCCGCGCCATCCAGGGCGAGAACCACGTCTACGCTCTTTCCGGCTTCGTTCGCGCTATGGGCGAGGGCGATGACTCTCTTAACCGTCTGGCTCAGCGTGACGGTCACCTGAAGAACGTCTGGTCGCCCGTCCGTTAAAGGGTGGCTTTCTGGGGATTTCTTTGGGTTTTCTTTTTGGAGAATGGAAAAAGGGTACGGATTCATGAAATAAAATTCCTCTTTGTGTCATTGCCATTGCCGTTGGTTTGGTGTTTGGTGATGTTTTGTTGGAGGGGTACCATGTGAAGAAAATGGCGGGGCTCTGGGCACTGATGGCAATGAGACCCCTGTTGATAGTGGAGACTCGCCTATAAAAGGCTGCAGTCCGTCAACAGCGGTCGCAGTGGAAAACCCTCTTCCTCTTTTTCTGAATGTGAAGCTAACAGTCATCATTTCACAGGTCTGCATCAATTCGATGAAACAAGATCAGATATCCAAAACAGGCGTTGTTTCCTTCCAAGAACAAAAATGAAATAAAAAAAATACGAACAACTTTATTTTCCATGTGAATGTCATACCTACAACATCCCACCGGCTAGTAAAGGACTCTAGTAGTGTCAGACTGCCAATCTGACTCGCGACTAGACATCCAGGAGCTACGTGATAGCTTCCGTGCCGAAAATTATAGACTTTTTTCTTCCTGGCCTTGAAAAAGCTGCAGCAGTTAAGATGGCTTGCTGTGGTACAGATACGGGCCGGACATTTCATTGTGCGAATAGTGAATGATGTCATGATCTAGAGGGTATGATTAGAGTGGTTGCCTATTGTGGGGAAATATGGGGTTGTGTTACTGCCTATTTAAGGGGATTGTTCTGGAGGTGCTTATAGCTCTTTGACATTGTTCATACATATACATATAGCCAGACAATTGGGGATTCGATTCCTTTATTTCAACTTT
>JAJNMT010000170.1:0-39763 GCA_025685495.1 Huntiella abstrusa | reverse complement strand
CAATGTACAATGTTTCGGGGGGGTGTCGTATGATTTTTACATTCCCTAATATCATACATTCCTTTTGCTTGGTAATTTATCTGAATGTCCCAGGTTTGTTCTTCCGTGTAGAATCTCCTCTCAGTACGGCCTACTCCACTTCAAGTCGGCTTTGTTTTCTCGGACGTCACTCAAGTAACTCTGGACTGGTGGCCCTTGAAGCTATGGTGGATGGTTGTGTGGTGCCCTGGTCCATCTCGGGGCCATATCACTGGTAGTTTCGCCTCCAAATGCTTGGTTTCCACAACAATAAGCCATTTTCACTTACTAAGGGCCCGATATTTGGTACATGATGGTAGTCCGGCGAGATCATATAGTGGCACATGTCCGACTATTTGGTGGTTAGAACACAGATATTCTACATGGAAGCGGAAAAGTGCATTTTCATCTGCTCGTCCCGCCTACTATGAGCTACCAATCACCGACACGTGTACCAGCTTCAACAAAATCCAGTCTTACATTTACTGTGCTCTCCGAGTATAGCCATCCATACTGGGCCGTACAACCCCTGTCCATCACCCCTGTTCAACGACCAAAAAAAAAAGTGATGCTCAAAGATTGGAGGAAGAAGATGATCGCCAACAATCCAAAAACAAAAAAAGATATCAACGATGTTCGCATGTCTGGCTAAGCCAGAGCATTGGGAATTGAGCCCAATGCGGGGGTCGAACCCGCAGCCTTGAGATTAAGAGTCTCACGCTCTACCGATTGAGCTAACCGGGCGCTGATTGGTGGGTTTGTTGACAATACAGGTGTTAGTGGGGCTTTTGTGGACCCAGGAGGTGGTCAACGGTAGGGTTAGAGGGACGAATATTGGGGTTGTTGCGGCACGTGACCCATGCCCGTCAGATTGATAAACACAACAACGTTGCCAATAGGCGTTTCTTGCAGCCATTTTCTGCCGCAAGGGTGACTTCAAAGGCCTGAAGGCTTGAGTGGGTACCTTGCTGAAAGATAAAACCGGCATCAAATTGGGAGAGAACCTGATTGTACGACCTGATAGAATGAATAGCATGGGAGCGGTCTTTGGGATTTGTGATTTAGTTCTCTTGGATGGCCGCATAATGCTATAACGGTACAGTATATCTAGCCTCCCACGTCTTACCATGCCTCACACCGGATGCCCTCGTTTGGTTTCTCATGGGTGTTAAAATCGATCACGAACACACCATCTAAGCCCCAAATTAAAACAAAGAGGGTAGTTATACTGCATGCACCTATGGTACTTAGGTAGACACTAGTCGATTGGGAGAACACTTGCTCAGGGTTATGCATATGTACCAATCGGGTTGCTACGTAACATGGCCTTGTGTTGAATTGGAATTGAGAAGCCTGGTTGGAAGTAGGGTCGTGTTCATCAGAAGCTGGAAGGTATTGTTTCGTTGTCCCTTCCATGGATTGTAAACATATATAGCCCATACTGGTTGCTGAAACAGGTGCATTGATGTGCCAACATCCGTTCAGCTATCTCAGTCTCGAGCATGAGTGCGCCTCACCGGTTTTCTGTTATGCTTGATCAATACCCTCCGGTACAACCAAGCTGATGAACGCGAGGGTACATTTTGTGGCTCATACCCACTCGTTACAATTTTAGTTTGGTCACTGCAGTACAAGATAACAATGATGGTAATCTCCACTGCAGAGAACAGAACCTACCTCATGATAGACACTTAAAAGACGTGGGCACCTACTCCGTACTATGCTTGTGGGTGTTGTCAAAAGGCTACAAGCAGCTTTCAACCTAGATTGATGTTTTTGTTTACTTCCAAATTCCTAGCCTTTGAGATTCAAAACTCCCCACATTTTGTTGACTTTAACTCCAAGTAATCCAAAATGCTGCCGTTTCCACCCTATGGTTTGCCTAGGTCCATCACGGATAAAGTACCAAGAGAAGATATCCTCCACTTTTTAAGCACGCCGTTGGAGCCACTCCCGTAAGTCAAGATACTGATTCTACCCAAAGACGGTGTTTTTCATCATACTAATGGGCTCATACGTGGAGCAGAATAGATGAATTCGTTAGACGCGGGTGGAACAATCCGTGTGACTTTATAGAGTCCCAAAAGTCTATCATCGGACCCGACGGCCCATACACCAACGGCCGCAACCGCGCGGAGGCCTTGAGATGGCAAGTTTGGCGAGACCGCCTTCGGGCAGACAGACTTGAGCGCCGGAGGAGCTTACAGGAAGCTCAAGTAGCAGAAATGCTGCGCGATCTGCACAGTCATTAATCCACTTAAGAATCAACAAGGGAATGAATCATGGATGGGATTCCACTGAGGATTTGATACTCCACAGCTTCAAATGCCAACAGGACACCTGCTTGGGACTTTGACGCCAACAACACGGCTTTATCAACCCCTCGATTCATAGACACCCTCAGACTTGTCGCTGTAACTTCACCCTGGTCCCAAAATGCACGCCATTTGGGTTAGGATTGCTTGCATTGCCTGACTTGTTCTCATGACCTTAGTTACTTTCGTGCAAGATTCTTTTACTGAAAATGCTTGCCACTGCTTTGAATCGGATACTTCTCTACTAGTTAATGCTATGATCTTACCTTTGACCATGTTTTCTTTTTCGATATGTATCATACGCGCATAGTCTTACCTCTGATACCAAGTGTGTGTGCTCTATGCTGAAAGCGACGGTGCGGAGTGTTATTGACATCTAGTTTGAATCTATTGGTGAAACGTTGCCTGGAGCTCCATCCCTGCGCACACATTCACGCTGCAGTGGACATGACTCCTAATCTATCAGTTCATGCCACATGGGATGTTGCCCACGTCTCTGAGCCTGGTAGAGAGTCTCTTGGTTGCACTTGACGAACCCACCAGACCATATTAGGAGACAAGGAGTTTAACGGACCAAGGGGACATAGATCGGCAGATGGGGGAGATTGCGATGTCTACCAACGTAGAGTGTTTTCAACGGCCAGTGTGAGTGCTTTCTTCAAGCCCTCATGGATTCACACTGCTATTCTCTTGTCAGGGCCCAGCTATCTTTGAACAGTTTTCTCGCCAGAGAAATGTCATATTTAGTTCGTCGGCGGCCTTTGAGGAAGGCTTGTTTCAAATAACAAAGGAGGCCTACCGCAGTAACAAAACTAAGCCAACAAGGGGAAACATGTCAAGACTCCACAAAAGGCCCGTGGCCTTGGACAGATGACTTTCTGTTAATGTCTTTTGTAGCCACATTAGTCTGATTGTGAGTGTCCATCCTACGTGAGCTATTGCGGTGAAAAGTCATGACTAAAATGGGAGACCTAGCTATCAGTATCTGTCATGATTCAACCAATCCAATTGCTCCAAGAAAAGAGAAAAAGAGACGCACTAGAATGCTGTATATGTTGAACAAGAGACAAAATTACCTTATTAGCAGAATACTACTCAAAGTAAGTGTGTAGCATAAGTCAAGTCGGGGGACCTGTGACAGTGTCTACTGGCAGCACATATTACATAAAGTGTCCGGAATGAAGATATCCTCATCATCGGTAAAGTATTCAGTGGACTTAACTACTCCATCACCATCCCCAACCTGTATGACCCAACATTTCGTACCACAAAATTCCCTCTCCTACAAAATCGGTCCCATCAATATTGTACCCCCTGATGATATAATCCATGTCCACTCTCCGGGCATCACACTCGCTTTCCCCATGAAACCCCGTAGCTTGGGATCATAAGAAATATCACTCTTTTCTGGGAGCGACTTCCTACCCAGAATTCATCACAACCCCTATAGACCCGGCACTAAGGGCTTAATGTCCCTGTCTGCCTCGACCGCCGCTCGTGGACCCAGCTTGGTTGCCTGACGAGCGAGTCCCCGTGTTGCTCCCAGAGCCGTTGGCGTTGGTTCCCGTCGTGTTGCTGTTGGAAGCACCGGCCTGCTGATCAACGTTAGGACTGGACTGGTACGACCACTCCCAGCTGTACAGCCCTTTCCACCCGCGACCCGGGAAAAAGAACATCGAAATGGGCCCATAGTCAGTATACTCGTGTTGAGAGGAGGCAGCTGGGCTCCCGGAAATCCGGTCATTGGCTGGACCGTGCTCCGAACCAGCGGCTGGCTCGCGAAGATGGCTATAAGGACAGCCAGGAACGTGAATGGGAACCCAAGTCCCGCTGCCTGAGCGGCCCGTATCGGCAGAACGAGGAAGTCGGTAGGGTTGACCCAACGGATTGTGGTAGCCATCAAACTGGCTATTGCGAGGCTCCATCGTCGGGTTGTGATTTCTGGCAAATGGGCAACAGGACTGGTGGCCATTGCTGATAAAAGCCTCTTGGGAGTTGATTGCTCCTGGATTTCCAGTCGTAGGAGCGAGGGAACACTCGCGGTGTCCACAGGAGCAAGAAAAGCACATAAACAGACTCATGCTGGCGACTTGAAAAATACTAAGGAGTCATTATATGTTATTAGCTATACTGTCACAGATCTGAATGTCAATAGGGTACTCACAAGTTCTTAGTGCAAACAGACAGCTAGACTTGGTCTGATGAAAACTGGAAAAAACAAGTCGTGATTGATGGTAAACAAGAACAGGAAAACATGGTTACCTCAGCCTAGCAGAAGGCATACTTTCTTGACAAGGCTTTGGAAGGCCTTATGAGGAAGTTATCCACTTGTGTATGCTAGTTCCTGCCTCCTCTGTCAAAATGCGTGTTACTTGGTGTTTCGACATTCTCAGTGTTGTAGGATACGCTGGTTAGGTCTAATCTCTTGGTCTTTACATTTCCCTCTGTTTGGTGCTCACATTACAGTAGATCTTTCCGATAGCATATCTGAGAAACATGTGTGCCCGGCATACGTCCACGAATAGACTACTATATGCCATGCAATACCTTGATTTACTCGTTAACCCTAGTATTCGGGTTACATTGGCAGGCTAACTCGACCTGGTGGTCTGCATCGTCATCACAATGGACCGTTGGCCACCACAGCTGGTGTGTATATCATCAAAGAACAGCTGCCAAAATGATACACGGCGTTATATCACAGAATATACATGGCAACAATTCATCATACAAGGCAAACGAAAAACGTGTTCATGGCTACAAAATCCCCCAACGCAAACAAATAGACTACCGAAACTCGACCCAACACAGCATGTGAAAATTAACGAAACATTAGTTCCCGGCATTCTTCCAACCAACCCACTCCATAATCACGCTCTCCAGCACAGCATTCTTCACCGGCTTCACCAAGCAGGCATTCATGCCCGCCGCCAAGCAGCGCTCCTCATCCTCCTTGTTCATCGCAGTAGCCGCAAGCGCCACGATGGGTACATCCTTCATGTACCCCGCAAACTCTGAATCGTTCCGCAAGTGCCGGGTGAACTCAAGCCCGTCCATCCCGGGCACCTGGTAGTCCACCAGAACGATCAATGGCTTCTCCTTCCCGGTCGACTGGCACTTCCGAATGCGGGCCAAAGCCTGGCTCCCGTCATAAACATGACAAGCCGGAGGAAAGTTCAGCTGATCTAAGACTTTGATCAGCAGACGGGCGTCCAGCCAGTTATGCTCGATAAGCAAGATCTCGATCTCGTCCCGCGGAGGAAGGTTCTGGATGGTCAGGCCTGGCTTTGTCGCGCTGGCAGACTGCTTTGGAGGCGGAAGAGGGGGCGAAGATGGCGCCACAAGAAATCGGATCTCAATGGTCACCTTGATCCCGTTGGTTTTGCCCGGGGCGGGAGACTGAACCTCCATGGAGCCTCCCATGCGCTCCAAACAAGCCTTGGAGTTGGCAAATGCCAGCTCGGTGTTACCATTCTTTCTGTCGACAAAAGCATCATGTTGGTTGACCTCCTCCAGAATCCCCTCCAACTTGGTCTTTTCGATGCCAAGACCATCTCCCTCGACAACAAAGCGGATAGTAACGTGATCTCCGATGATTGAGGCAATCCAAACCTTGAAGTTAACCGCCCCGCCCTTGCCGAACTTGACAACGTACTCGAGAATGTTCATCAGAATTTCTCTAACCTGCTTGGAATCACCGATAATGCGGATATTATGGACTCCACTGCCGTACACCTGACGAAAATTGATTTTGCCTTCCTTAGAGCGAATAGTAGGCATCTCAGTGCAGGCAGCCAGAACGCCAGCAAGCGAGAACTCAGACATGTTGAAAGACATCTTGTCAATTTGGAATTTAGAAAATTAAGAACGATGGTGATTTCTTGTAATGGGGCCTTGATTGGGCTTTCGATGTTGTTAACTTGAGGTTGTTGTGATGGAGAAAAAGAATCTCTGTTTACAAAGTCAAGGTGGGAAGCCCCTATTTATGGGGAAATTCGGAAACTATGGGGTATCTTGTTTATCATCAGTGAGTTGCGTCATCAAAACATACAATTAGGAAGGCAGCATAGGGTGTCTTGCTCAAATCTGCTCCCCAGTTGACTTTCCATTTTCACCTCCGCCATGCACCTAGCTTCTTTCTCTAGGCGTCCGGAATGATTAGCACCACCCCGAAGTTTACTGGAGTTCTGGGGGCATGTCAGCGCCACTGCGCTAAAAAGATGTTTCCTTTGGTACTTGTTATTGGATGTAGTGACATCAGTGACCATAAGGTTGTAACATCTTGTGAGTATAAACCCCAACCCTAAGCATGACCTCCAGGCGAGTTGCAATTTGAGAAAGTTTTGCCCTGACTTACTTCAATGTTCTTGCCTGCACCGAAGTCTGGACCAATTGTGCTCTAAGTTAGTGGCTTGCTATGTGATGTTTAGCGCCTTCACCAGTTTCATACGCTGAAAGTATAGAACTGTCAGAGATTTAGGGTTACAGGTCCTCGTCCGTCGGTGTGTGCCTGTCGGTGTGTTCTCGTCGGTGCCGTTTGCGGAGCAAACGGGCAGTAGACTTCAGCCTCTCATGTGATAACATTGAACGAACACTCACTCCACGGGGGTGAGGGTCCAAATAGAGAGGTTTAGGAACCTCTCTAACCATATATATATATAGTACTAGAATGACCATTAGATAGAGAAATAGAGGGAGGCGATTCATGGGTTCTCCCGACTTCGTTACGTGACTGATTTCTCCAACAATTAAGCGTCCCATACTCTACTGATTCTTGTTAACCACCCATATCCACTCTAGATTCTCTATCTTGAACATTTCAGATATCTCCCTTCTGCTTTTGACAGCCCACGTACACTCTTTCGAGTCACCATCAACTATTTCCTCGACCTACGATTACACGTCAAACCACCGCCCATATTTCCAGCCCTCGCTAAGGCCCGGCGCTGAAGAATCTTCGAAGTTGGCCCCATCGGGGTGTCTTAAGACCTCGAATATCTTTGCCCCTCCCATGAATACGACAGATTCATGCAGAGGTTGACACGAGTTCCGCTGTCGACTAACTCGAGACCTAGATCTATGATTGGGTTATCATTGTGCCAGATTTCAGTGTCTCCGTCGTCCTTCTCCATCAGGAGACGGCTTCGGCGTTTCTCTCAGAAAATGTCGTCTTCATTTCTAGGAGACTGTATGCCTCACCCATCGATATCCTGACCAGTGAGTAAATCAATGAGTAAACCAGAGCAACCCTGGTTCCTTCCGGGGTACACATACGTCATGAATATTCAATGCACTCTATAGGATAAATGTATGACTACGTGGACGATACCACCTGCCAGGTCCACCAAGATTCCCGAACAAACAACCACTTTTCACTGTCTAAACGCCCAGCCCATCCAACTGCGGGACAGACAAGCGCGACTTCCATCCCAAGGCTCTTCTACCAGAAACAGACAACCAAACCAACCATGTTTTGACACCACGGCGTTATCGCCGATTGCTCGACCAGCAAGGAGCCCGAGGGGCCGATGTAATGACTATGACTAGACAATCGCATCATAATCCACGGAGCTTAGACCCCGCTACGGGGAAAAGTCCTACTCAAATCGATTCCCCACCCAGAACCATAAACCGGATACGCCGTCCATCATAACTTCCGCGCCAAGGCTATGTTAGCCGACACGGCCAATAACACCACCTACATGGATTCCTCAATCTAGTATGCTGAAGTTAGTTCGATCATCGCCCTAAGTTGTTTTAACACAGAGATCACATCTTGCTCCTTAACTGTTATACAGGTAACAAACGATACAATCTCGGACAGCCTTGACAATGCAACGATTTACCAAGCAAGTTCGAGCCACGCCCTATGGTCGCAAACAGCAATGTCCATTTTACCTCTATAAAGAAACACGATGCGACTGATCCCACTTTCTATCAACAACTTTATCCTCCCTTTCAGGTCAAAAGACCAAAGAACCCGGGGCTTTCGACCAACAGGAGGAGTCACCCAGCTTCCGATTGTTAAGTTCTATAGCTATCACGTCAATGGAGCTGAAAGCCAACCGTTACCAATTTGTTTCTGATTAACAACCGCAAATAGGACGTCAGGCTGATAGGCCATTTTAGCACCTCCAAAGAGTTGCAGGGGTTATCTGACTAAAAGCTCTCCCGAAACGAAATCTGGTTATAGTAGTTTGACCCGGTGAAGTCCAGTATACCAAACAAAACACATACTGTAATGCTGAAAGCCAAGCGGAATTCAGTGTGCAGGTCCTGAAAGGTACGACAGCAAGCCGGCGTCGCGAAAGCCGCTCTACGTTTCGGGGTATACATTGATACCGCACATGCTGAGTTCTCTCTGTGTAATATCAGAAGTAACGAGACTGTTGTAAATCTGGAAGCCAAATGGATCCAGTGTACAGCTCTCACTATTTGAACGCCAGAAGCCACTTGGACCCGGTAAAGAGGTTCTGCGCAGAAAGTTCTGAAAGCCGAAATGGATTCAGAATGCAGCTCCTAGTGAACGCGAATAAGCCAGCACCACTCGAACGTCAAGTTCGTCCTGAGTGTACACGGCGTGAGAAAACTATCATGACGAGACTCCACTGTTGTCAATCTGGAAGCCAAATGGATCCAGTGTGCGGGTCTCACTATTTGAACGCCAGAAGCCAATTGGATCTGGTAAAGAGGTCCTGCCTAGAAAGTTCTGAAAGCCGAAATGGATTCAGAATGCAGCTCCTAGTGAACGCGAACAAGCCAACACCACGCAAACGGCAACTTTGTCCGGGGTGTATAGGGCATCTGAGAAACGGACATCACGTCCTATTGAACCAGAACCGGAATGCAATGCACCAACGAAATAATCCAGCACAGCACCACTCGCTTGACAAGTTCGTCTGGGGGTGTACAATACACCTAGAACTCATCATAACAAAGGTCAAGTTGACTTGAAGCGTTGAAGAACTGACAGTCTTACATGATCTGTGATAGCAAAACAAGTACACAAATATGTGCGCCAAAAGAGACACCACACCAATTGAACTTAGCTGCGGGATGTGTAAAACATCTGAGATTAACATTATAGAGAATGAACTACTCCAGCGTATCAGACGCATATCTGATACAAAATCCCACGAGAAATAGCTTGTTCGGGGTGTTCACAGTATATTGTCTATATAACAGCCAGCACCACGAAAACAGCGATCCCTTCGGGGGTGGCAGAGGGCAAGAAACTAACAATGCTACTAACTAAACGAAGTCCCCCTTCTGTCACATAGTTGCACTAGGACAAACACATAACTCCCATAACAAAGTATTCCAGCGGGCCAGTCATGACAGGTACATACATATGTCAAGTCCGGCGGCACCTGGGGAATAGCCTACTGTTCGGGGTACGCACGTTAGCATCCTGGGAACAGCTTCTTGTTCGGGGTGAGAACGCCATCGGTCAATAATCTGTCCGCGTTGGTAATCATCATCGGAAGGTCTGTGGCCAAGATCGGTAATCTGCTCACCCTCATTTGGGGGTGACCCATACGCCGGCTTTATCCCGTATATGGGCAAACGTGCAAACGCAGATATGACAAACTAATCCAGCAAGCCACTTGCAATTAGCAAGGGTGTATCACCTCGACAGTACCTATCACCGTGGTGGCAACTGAAACGATACTCTACGTGCGTAGAGCGGTGTCAGTTGGGGGTGGCCCACACGCTGCCGAGGCCCTGTAATGGAAGCTGTCCGCTCATAGAGCAAGCTCCATGTGCGGCCAGGGGGTGTGTCAGAGATTTAGGGTTACAGGTCCTCGTCCGTCGGTGTGTGCCTGTCGGTGTGTTCTCGTCGGTGCCGTTTGCGGAGCAAACGGGCAGTAGACTTCAGCCTCTCATGTGATAACATTGAACGAACACTCACTCCACGGGGGTGAGGGTCCAAATAGAGAGGTTTAGGAACCTCTCTAACCATATATATATATAGTACTAGAATGACCATTAGATAGAGAAATAGAGGGAGGCGATTCATGGGTTCTCCCGACTTCGTTACGTGACTGATTTCTCCAACAAGAACCCATAGGTGAAGGGATCAGAAGGGGCTTAGGGACCAGCGCTAGCAGTATGCCGATGAACAATATTTGATCCGTCCACAACAGTATATTAGTCAGGGTCCGCTATACTGTCTCTTGGTTCACCATCCTTCCATAAGGTGCCTTCCAGCATATTCATAGTTTGGTGCATGCCTGCGGTGAAGAATGTCACCTTTGTGTGTATGAGCATATTCGTCATCTTAGCTGTCATTCCCTCTGAGTCTTTGTTCTCCATGGCCCGTTCTCAGGCACCGGCGTTTGTGCCGAACCATCCCATTACTTCGTTTACCTGACCAATAGGTCAAGCTCTTGACAAGAACCATTGTATTCGGGTCTTAAATGGGTGATGACTCTGCTCTTAGTAGTACTGAATGACAGCCAATGGATGTAGCCCCTATTACTACAATACATTAGTGGCCGGTGTAGTGACTAATAGTGCAACGACTAGATAATGATCAATCACTGACAGATGGGCTTTATCCGGGCATGTATGAATACAGTGTGGCCAGTAAGAAAATTGTCTGGCCAGTATTGCTGTCTTTGTTGTTGGGTCTCGTGCTTACTATACATACACACGCCTCACGGGGTGAAACTTGGAACCTTCAGGCGGTTAGTTTCTGGGCCACGGGGCTTAACCCGCAATCTGGACATGTATACTGACTGTGCCCTCTGAATCAGGCCTTCAGGGTGGATTGCACCACTAGAGATATAGGTTCTTTCTAAATGGGAAAGCAAGAACCAGCCTGGGAAGGTACTCACATTGAAATTTAGTCAACCCGTAGCTGCCCAGAATTAAATCACCCATGAAGCGCTGTATTGCTACAATGCACGCCAACTGAGCTAAGCACTCCAAATTTCAACTTTGGAAGGGGAATGTTTACATCAACGTTGGCTCCAATCTCTACCAAGTTTCCGGAAATTTCGACACTGGTATCTGTTGTTTTAAACGCCATACAGTCTCGGTTTCTGATGCAATTGTGAAATTTCTCATCTACTTACAGTTACCCCCAAGTTGTTTCATCTTGGTTGCCTGCGTTGGAGGTAATCTTTGTGAATTTCTCTAAATTTGCTCGACCATCAGTCTTGCATCATCCAAAGTTCTATTAATTGAACTGAGGCAACATACTTGAATTCAACAACGTTGACTTATCGGCCTTTTCAGTAAGTCTAGCGTACCGTGTATATGTTGAGTGCAGCCAAGGCTAATAGGTAGAATTCAATAGCAAGCGTTGCCAGGCGGCCCTCTCTCGACTACCACAATGACCTCCATCAATTCCGATACTACAAACAATCATGCCGAAACACCCGCTGCCGATGGCACAAGAATCAGACTGGCACCTGGTCTCTACACTCCCGCAAAAACCGGCGACGTAGTGTGGGTTGGTTCAGATGCCATGCCCCCCGCGATCCTCAACATGCGGGATTGTATCAACTCCCTGATGGTGCTGAGCTCTCCCCAGAGGGTCAATGCCATTGCCGATGCCGATGTCTATGCCGATTCCGATGGCGATAACTATGACGACGACTATGACGATGACTACGACGAGGACGAGTATGATGACGATAACAACGTAATCGGCATCGATGATGTGCCGTTGTGGCAAGTTTCCGGCTTTTTTGACCGTGCAGTCTCAGAGCACAATGCTCTATATCTTACTTATCGCAACCTCTTGGCCATGAATCAGATGTTGCATGACAAATACGGACTCCCAAGTGTTGCCGGTGCCGTTGAAATCACCGCTGTTGAAACCAGGTTCTTGGATCAATGCGAACAAGTAGCAGCAGCGATGGACTTCGACCTAGCGAGCTTTGACCAGAAAGTAGCGGCTTATCACTCTCACGCCGTGGTAGGTCAGGCTAAGTGGCGCGAGCAGCTCACAACCGCCCAGGAGGTAGTGGCGACCATGCCCGGGATATTCGAGCGTATGACGGCCCAGCTGGAAGAGGTCGCTCCCGCCATGCACCCAGAGAATGCAACAGGCGATATCAGACACTACATCGGTGAACCAGCCTTTCAAATACAGCCGGTACCAGGCCCGATATTCCGAGATCCGCCCCAGAGAAACGACGATGAAAGGACGGTTGTTGGTTCTGATTCAGATGAGTACCCAGATGTCTAGACAGATACTTAGGCCGAGATAATAGAAAGTTACGGTCAAGTTGTCTCACGGAGGATATGCCAGGCCATGAATGATGCCATTATGCTGCGTCAATGTCATCAAGATTCATGAGGATTGGCGCTGAGTTTAAATAGACGGATATGAGCTGGCACATAGAATATAGTATTCAAGTTAGCATGAACCGAGTATATGTTTCGCATGTTTCGATGTAGTTATAGAGATGTGTGTCCCAACAATCGTGAACGGCGTCATTCTACGCGTGGGTTTTGATTTGGGCGTACATGACCTCATTGTAGACCTGTACCCTGTTGATTGGCCCACCTGAGCAATAAGATGACGATTCCACGGTCCACGGTGTTGATTCATAGTAAGCTCGTGAGACATAACGTATGGACCCCACAACGCAAAACTTCTATTAACGGCCGAGTAGACTACGCCGACCAATTCAGGGAAGAGCCTAGCAGCTACACAAAGAATAATGATGACCGTTCCATTTATGGAGAACATCCCCCGGGCGTTCTACACCACAACACATGCTTATAGGTGGAAATTCACGTGCGTTTTGAGTACCTAGGGCCAAGCTAGGTGACTCGGACTTTCGCCACATGTCGTCATGTTGTTTTTGCTGCATCGATGGATTCACTCGGCAGCATCATGTCTGTTTTTTACGTACTTGGCAGCACATAACCACCACCATCTTCTTCATTGGACACATGTAATAGCCTAATTGTTTAATTGTACCCGGGAATCGCTATGTTTGCCCGGGCTCTGCAGGGCAACTCTGGTGTGGTGTTATTCAGTGGAGAAGAGCTATACCAGCCCACGGTGATATTGCTGGAGAGGGTAACGGCGAACATAAGAACATATCACGAAACTCGCTTCGGAATGCATCAGATACACGTGATACAACGGAACTCTCTTCTGGCGCTGTCAAGTGCCACAAAAATGCTATGGGCCAGATCTCATCAAAGACACAGGAACAGAAATCGAGCCATATAGGCATAGGAGAGATGATACCCAATCACTCAAGTCTACTGGCCTCCAATCTAATAGTCCCCGGAGAAGCGGATACACCAGATAGTTCACATGGCCACTTTTAATATATAAAGGTAGGGCATTGCGCCAGCGAGTAAATTTCCAGATCTAAATCTAAAACAATGTACACATTTTGTACTTCATCCCCATCTATCGAGTTTAACCAAAGCCTGCAACCAGCGCATATATCCTAGGTTCCCCCCTTCAACCCGAAGCTCCTTCATCCCAAAAGTCCTGAGAATAGCCAGTATCCATATCCAAGTCGATGTATGTCGTAGTGTCAGAGATCAATGACGATGTCGTATAATGATAATGGTCGGTGGTAAGAATATGATGCGTATAAGCTGGAGAACTAGCCCAAACCGCCAGGTGGGTGGTTTTAGTGGTAAAACTGGGTGTAGTCGTTGCACCGACGAGTGCGTAAACTACGAGTGGTTGTAGGGTTGCCGGTGGTTTGATGCGCGAGCTTCCAGGTTGGCAAAGTCGCTGGCAATTTGTTGATCGCCCGAGACTTCACAAACTTCTTTGAGGCAGACAAAGGTGGGATCTCCAGGGTGACTGGTTGGTGTTGCATAAGGCAAGCCCTCTTTGAACGGCCGTTATCTGAGGTGGGCGGCTGCTTTCTTTTGGTTCCAGCGACCGGTGGGATCTCAGGGAATTTAAACCGATGCAAGCGTGATGGGGCTCCCTCCACAGATGAAGTGGGCGGCGAGGAAGAGCATTCACAGCCAGTCTCCGTAGGTGACTGGACCCACCGCTTCTTCCGGGTGACTTCGGGGACACGGCGGAATACAAAGCCGGGGCGGATAATTTTATCCGTGGTGGGCCTTTCGCGGCGAGTCATCACCACCAGAGAGGCTAGACCGGAAGACACTGTCGATGAAGTAGTGCCTGATCTTGGCTCCCTAATGGAGCCACTGATTCTGGATCCACGCATGGCAGTGGAACCACTTGTTGGAGACGAAAAGCTGGTGAAAATAGAGACTTGACCAGTCTCATCAGCGGGCTCAACAGTGGTGGTACTAACGAGATTGGGTTTTCTGTTATGCGCATTACTCCCACTGGAGTAAAGGGTGTCGTTGGCAAGTGGAGAGCTTGGTGTTTTACCACTCTCGCGCGGAATAGGAACGGGCTTCTCTCCCGATCCACCAACGATTGAAAGAGTTGGTGTGACCGTAACACTCAGCGCCTTTTTCATGCGCTGGGTCTCTGTAAGTGCCGCGTTTCCGGCTGGCTTAGCGATGATCCCAGGAATACCGTTGACAGTCGATCCAATGGCACGTGGCCAATGGAGGGAACGACCAGTGAACGTGTCAACTTTCGTCGGGAAGGATGTGAACTTAGCGGGGCAGTCATTTTCCTTCTGGTCTTGGGTGCGTGTTGTACGCAGAGGAAGCTTCATTGTTGAGTCGCCAAGTTCAGATTGATCATGAGTGTATGTTGCCCGGGTGGAGCCGAAAGTCATAGACACATCTGAGGTGTCGTTGGTTGAGACATGCATAGAGTTCGGCGGGACAATATGGAAGAGCCCTATGCTGACCTCCACAGGGGCCTCAAGATCAACGTCACCAGCAGAAACTTGAGAAGGCAGTTCCATGGGAACGGTGAAGCGGCCCAGTGTAGTGGGCGCAACCGGAGCGATTATTGAAGCTGTGGACATCTAGTCCATACGGCTCTCACCGCCACTGGAGGAGGCGATGTCGGTGGTCGTTGTAGCAGGGGTCGATCCTGAGACTCCTATTTCCGCAGAGTCTATGACAATAGTTTTGTTAGTAACAATACTGCTTGCATCAGAACGATTGACCTACCATTAGTGAGCGACAACGCCCGAAAATAGGCCCGCTCAAGGGCAGCGCGGGAGGCGGCCAGGAGCTCGCCAAAGTTGAAACGAGCTGCCTTGCTGAGAATGGAAGCGGCATTGTGGCTTATGAAATTGTAACTAAAATGTCGGTAGTTGCTTGAGTTTGACTGAAGTTTGATGGTTTGTAGCAGCGACGTAAATTTAGATGAATCTGACTAGCAATCGCGACGATGAGGAAGGAAGAAAGACAAGGAAGAAGAGGAAGAAAGAAAGAGGGGGAAAATACATGGACACCTTTCAAATATGAACGTTCGACTACGTGGGTGTCCCGGCAGGTATGGACGCGATTTGCGCGTTTCATATCAACCTCACGCGTTTCGCGCGGGCCTCGATTGAACCGCAACTTTCCATTATGCCATACAGAGGGTCAGCTTCAGGAGGCGTGCCCTCCAAAGAGACGCTGTAACTTGATCTGCCAGCAGTAGTTCGCGACAGAATATAGCGTGAGACGCGTCAGTCTATAAGCCCTTCTCGGGTGTTTTTGATTGACTACCCTCTGTACTATGGTCGGCTGGTGGTGATCTCGAACCCTAGTTCTCAGTCAAAGTTACGTTCTGTTCTATCAGTGATTATTTCATTCCGACTAAGCTCTCATGATTTAGTGGCGCTGAGGTCGATAGGATTTGCCGATCTGCTTCATTAACAACTACAACACTAATTCAAATTTCTTGTGGTGATCGAAGCAGGTTAAGTTATCGCTAACGATATTTCAGCGCCTTGTCTACTACCGGAAACTTACAAGAATGGGCCCCAATAACATTTGTTCGGTAGTTTCCGGTGATGTCAATGATACAACATGGTATCTTTCAAAAGTACCCTGCCACAAAATTCTTATAACCTCACTATCTGGATTCCCACTCACCACGGTGGTTCTGCCGACGGTGGATATTTAATGAGATGACGTCAAAGCAAATCCCGGCAGTGCAGATTAGCATTAGGCTTGTACTACAACGACCCATGTCTAGTCTCTAAAACACAACGGCCGGAGATTCCAGATGGCTAACCTGGGTAAAGTCATCCTGGCATTAAGGCCTTGGCTTGTGTACCACGAGCGTAATGCCCGCCGTTTCATTTCGTTGCCATATCTTGGGCTAAAACTTTTAACAACTCAACCCACAACCTTCCGCTTCAGGAACCAGCACGTACTCTTCATCCATCATCCGGAATCGGTACCATTTCAACTATAAAGGCTAAGACTAAATGACAACCACGATGGGATTACCAGTGACGTTGCGAATACGCATCTGACACTCGTATCCAGGCTAATAGTACGCCTGATGGCATCCGCCTAGAACGTTAAACTACGGTCTTCAGATATAACGACGCCCGCAATTCATGTGTATCAATATGTAAAAGGGATGTGATTCAAATCTATTTTAATGGGGACAGAACGGGGATTGAGCCGGTCTCGGTTAGACGATAGAGAATCTTTGGACCTTGCTTTAAGTTGTTTAAGTTCTCATTTTCATAGGAGAAATTTTGCATTCTTTACTTCAAATCACAGGATTAAGCTGTAATGTTGTAGGGTTAAGTCCAACGTTAGGGTATTAAGTACGGGATCATGATTTGTCGTGTTACAATGTGTCCGTACCGTGCCAATGACCCCGTGCACAGTGCGTGACAGCTGCATTCAGCTGGCGATGGTTACAACCCTCTTCCCCCGATGGCACCACGTGAGTAGCCCGCGCTGGTTACACACCCGCACATATCTAACCGTTCAGCAAATGTAGTGTCGGATATTTTTCTGTACCGTGTTGAATGTATTGCTCAGTTCTGGCTTCAGCTGTAATTCCAGTCAACGATGGCACATCGCTGTGGCAGATAACACCATGTACACAAGTAAACATACCGTGGAAGACTGACATAATGGACCAAGCCTCAAGGTAGCTAGCAACGGAAATTTGGAATCTTTATAAGCCCAAGTTACTCTTTCTGTTGACACCTACGACCATAGCCTGCTGATGTAATGTATACGTATGGAACAAAGTATCACAGTTAACTTGATTTTATTATTGATTCTTTCTATCTGACGATCATCAGTCCTGGGTATATTCAGTCCAACACATAGTGGGACTTCATCCCCAGGACCCACTTAAGGGTTGCCAAGTGACCACCCCTGTCATCAAAGGATGACAGATCTTTTTGTACAAAGTTGCATACCATTGATTTTTTACTGGCTTTTAGAGCCTGCTAGTATAGTTTGGTGTAAGTCCATCGCTACACAACAGTGACATCGTTCAATGTCCACAGAAGACGCCCGATCGACATCGCGGCGGCAAAATTTGAGACTAGTTCCTGAAGTTTGAGAGGCACTTGCAGTTAGTAACGATATCTGGAGTGTTTTTACAAGACGCACGCTCGTTCCCGTACATTGACTCGTTCAAACGGATATTCAGGTCAAGCAGTGCGCCATTTAGATTGAAAACACCCTCAAGGAATGTTGCGAATACTCACTTCACTGTTCTCGGCCTCTGCTCTTCTGCGCCATGGGTTGGGCACATTTTACACTTGATCCCATCTTGGGTATCTTCGGGACACTTCCCGCTGTACTTGTGCACGGGCCAGAGGCAGTCTGAGCCTGGCTAGTAGACGGCGTTTTGTCTGCCCTTGCGAGATCCGCCTCCAGCTTACGTCGGTCGAGATAGCCTCTATGCTGAGTAGCGACGAATTGGGTCCATAGTGCATCTACCCCCACACTCAGCGGGGCTGGAAAAGTGTCGGTTAGATTAAAAACAATGACTTCACTTGGGAGATGAAGGCTTACTAGATTTGTCGCCCTCAGCTTCAGCTTGCTGTTCAAAGACCAAAACTGCTTCTTGATATCTAAATCTCAGGATAGCCTCAAAGCGTCCATTGCACTAAGTGTCAGGCACGGTGTAATAAAGTTCCGATTGGACAGGAAAGTAGATTGATGTCACAGAGGATGTGGGGATGAAAGCTGAGCTGTTTGGCAAACAATACCGGGCTCGGTATCACATCGTGCGTTGGAAGCAAATTGGACATGGTAACATCCCAGTTTTGTAAGTAGTTGCACCAACAAGCCAGACAAGCTCACCATCTTTCTCTTCCTGTTTCCTCGAATGATGTGGGCAATTTTTGCTGAGTGTTTATCGTTAGGGTTATACTAATGTAGGGTTGTATGAGAACATAGGTAGCGTGTGACAATGTAGAGAAACGATACAGGCCCAGGACCTAATACAAATCTACCGTGTCAACCATAGATCCTGACCAAACATATTGTAATTTAAATCATGAATTGCGCAGAATCATGTATTTGTTACGATTTGTATAGTACAGCACGATGGCCCATTACGGCGCCATCCATGGAGCCTCGAACTTACAATTCTTACTGGGAACTCTCCTTTGTATGTTCTGTTTAAGTGAATATAGCCCAGAATTGTTTTCTAAGTTAGGAGTCTTGTAAGCGCTATTCGCTCGACAGAGAAAATAGTAAGTTTGGTTATCGTACCAACAACAGCGAATGGAATTTGCAGAAACCAGCAGGTGAAATGTCACGTTTGAGATGAAACATGACCTACTTGACGTATATTAGAAAGGTTTTGTGAATCTCCCGCCCCAAACACCCGCATAACAAACCGACAAACAAACGACAAGAGTAAACACGGAGCAAGGTGAGGGAAAATCAGTGCCAGCACGACTAAACCCGACGCTCAGCTACCGTGACAGCGGTGAAGCCCAGCACCCATCACATAGCCACGCTTCCATCGACGCCTCAGCCAAATAAGCAACCGCGGCGTCTAGAACCTGTTCCACAGACAGCTGACACAACCCCCTGGCGCCATATCAACGGGAATACGCCCAAATGAACTTTGAGACGGTAGAGAGAATGACCATGGAGGTCCCGCTCTAATCAGGGTCCACGATCGTCACTTTTGTTTCAAACTTTCCAGGCGTAGCGAGATGTACGCCGGATTTAAACAGGCGGGGTTCCGGTCGCACGCGCACGGGCTCAGACATGGGTTGTTCGGGAACACAGAGATGTGACTGCAGGGAGTCGCTTCAACGTCATTTCTTTAATCGAAGATGGGCAGTAGGTTCATCAACGGTAAGTATTCGGGACAGGCCGACACAATTAGTTGATCCAGAAAGGTATTACGATGAAAAAGGATCATAGGCGGTCAAAGTGAAGTTGAGGAATGTGCTGATGCACGCACGGGTTTTTCTCTTTACTGGAGACATGGGCTGAAAGGTCCATATGCTGAACAGCGCCTTATTCGGGTAGGACCCAGTTCAAGATAGTCCGGCCGGCGGTTTAGGCTGGTTTGCTATCTTGGACGTTTTCCATGTGTTCATTGTCCTACTGTCCACACGTGCATTTGGGCCCATCCCGTTTCTGCCACGCGTGACTTCTATACTTTCAGGGCATAAAGCCGATAAAATCACTCAATACAACATCACCGACCGCCGGTTTAACAACCGATTTGGTATCTATGTTACAGGAAGCAACCGCTTTCCAACGAGTTATGGGAACAGTTCTGGCTGTCACAGAGCGTTCGGGTCACCTAAAGAGAGAAACTAGGCGTATTTCACGAGCAGGATGGGAAAGTCAACAGAAGAGTAAATCTCCAGCTAATCTAGATTTGAGATAAACATCAGGGATTGCGTTCACTGTTCTCTATTTTGATGATGCAAATGACTCACAGCAAACAAGATGTCCCGGGCCTTCTGGTCTCATGTTGAATCGGGAGTTTCCTCTTGATCTCGTCAGCCCTACTTCTCTTTTTCCATCACTACAACAGCGAATCGACAGCATAAGAAGGTCGGCCGAGGTGCCATCACGAATCATTAACAACTTCGTTAATTCTTCAATTTATATAATGGCACACTGTCTCTTGACATGGCCGGGTTCTCGCTTCCTGATGTTCTAGCCGCCTGCACTGAGATACCCCTCATTAACTCAGGAGGGGAATATCCAGTTTCGCCAGGTTTCCGGCAGTGGAGTTCAGGATATCCGTGTGATCGGCGATGGTCAGCGGGTTAGCGAGATCTTGAAGAATATTATCGACCACGACGTCAAGTTCGGCTAGGACGGGACCGTCGACTCCAAGGTATGGATCGCGTCAGTCATCCAGGACAGGCTTACGGCCCGCTTTGTTGTGGAGGACGATGGTGTTGCCACCGAGAAGGCCAAGTTGGAGGGGTTTTGGGAATCCCAATAGCAGGGCCATATTTCGGCTAGCAAACACTTTGGCGGCACCGGCTTCGGATTCGCAAAGTACATGGCGTCTTTGGAGCGCGGGAGGGGCTCCATAGGTGTCCAGTTTCCCGCCCAGGGCAAAACCAACGGGACCAAGGTGACCATTGAGGTCCGGTTTCTTGTGGCGCAATCTTCGCCCCCTCTCCCGACTCCAAAGCAGACAGTCAGTGCGACAAAGCCAGGCTTGACCGTCCAGAATATCCCTCCGTGGGACGAGATCGAGATCCTACTTATTGAGCATAACTGGCTGGACGCCCGTCTGCTGATCAGGACCTTAGATTGGCCGAACTTTCCTCCAGTCTGTCATGTTTACAACGGGAGCCAGGCTTTGACCCGCATTCGGAAGTGCCAGTCGACCGGGGAGGAGAAGCCCTCAATCATTTTGATGGGCTACGAGACGCCTGAGATGGACGGGGTTGAGTGCACCCTGCACTTGCGGGAGGATACAGAGTTTACGGGGTACATGAAGGGTGTGCCCGCCTTGGCGCTTATGGCTACTGCGGTGACGAAGGAGCGCCGGGATCATTGCTTGGCGGTGGGCATGAATTCCTGCTTGGTTAAGCAGATAAAGAATGCTGTGGTGGAGGGTAAGATTCTGGAATGGGTTGGCTCGCACGTGAATTAATGGAGCATTGGTTTCCATATGCTGCACTCTGTGTAGTTTTGCCGGTCTACCTGTTTGCATTAGGTGATTCTATACATAATAAAACGTCGTTCTTTTGTCTTTTATGATGAATTTTTGCATTGTATACCGTCTGTCCTATCTCAACCAGTTACAATATCCACCTCCCAAAAACATGTTCCATCATGTCTAAACCTATCATCGAAGTAAGTTGTCGTATATTGCATATGAAGCTATGGCGCGAGACTGTTCATGTAGGTCTTTACCGTTCTATTTCCAGAACGAGAGTCTTTGCAATATTCTCTCATTGTGTCGTTGAGAGCGATAGGGTTACCGACCCTTGACCGTCCCAACTGACAGGGATCAGGCGAAGGATGTGTGGTCGTGAGATTTGACTTGAGGTGTCATGAGTATTAAACTTGTCGCTAGCATTCTGTGGTGAGAAGTAGCGTGCAACTGTATTGACGCCTGTGTTCCACGATCTTGAAACATTTGCGGTCTGGTGATGTGCTGTGGGATGATCCTAATGTAGTTATGTGTGAACCTCACAACACACCCCACATTACCGGGACGGGAGGATCATTAAGGTGACCCCACAATTGACGACCTCAAAAATATGTCGTTCCACATGGTGATGATTACGGAAGAGCCGAAATAGATTATTCGCTGACTAGAGATCTAAGGAATACAGCGTGGTCCACGATACCCAAAATACACTCTTGGCATGTGCCGGCGTGATATCTCCCATCAAATAGGTTCTTTTAACCGCAATGCATCAGTAATCGTTCGGGCGATCATTCACAGAACATTTGCATAAAAGTAAGCTAGCAACACAAGCCTTGTTAACCATCATCCGTAACGATTTAAAGGGCTACCTCACTACTCGCCACACAGTCACCTTGACTGACGTGGTTGCTTACTAAGCCCAGCAAAATTCACGGTAAAAACCTCCTGTTATAGATCAATTTTTCCCCTTGGGTTTCAACAAACAAGTCACCGTGGTGGAGCCGTTGGGAGCTAGCCTGGCTGATAGAAGACAAAACTTTAGTCGGTTCGAATCCGGCCGCGGGCTGAAAAGATCCTGCCCAACAAGGCCTGAAATTACTTCTTGCCCTCTTTAGTAGTTACCCGAATGGGAAGTTGCACTGATCAAATGAAGTTGTGTAGTTGGAGGGTTCATAGTTCAGGCTGAACTAGTGAGTCTTCTCTGCTAGGCTTTCCTATCTCATTTGGTTCTTTATGTTAACACGTAGAGACTTGAGTTTTAGCAACTCGTGGAATGTTTACGGCGGTGGAAAACAAGTAGCGCACACGCTACACATTACCATAGGCTATTCAAGGGTCACACGTAACAAGGAAGAAGAGATTTACGGATGAGAACAACGACTGACAGGACACAAGACACCTTTTCATCGCAGAAGCGGGGAATGTTGCCATCTCATAGGCGACTAGGTTGATAGGTCGTACGAGACCACAAACGGAGGAGAGACACAGGCATTGGGTGATTCTAAAGCAGAATATTTGCGGATAGACGACATGAATGAGGCTATCAGAATGGTCTGTCAGCAAACAGTACAATATGGGACGAGATACCGCTAAATGGGCATTTCTGAGGTGTTTGTTGAAATGATGGTGCTTGTGAGGCCCGTGTGCGGCCATCAGAGACTACAACCACAGTAATGACGAGCCATGCGTGCAATTACGATGATGTCTATCCGGCAAGCAGCCATCAATTCTAGTCTGCCCCATTGGTTTGATCTAAAGCACAAAGGACGAGACAAAATGGTCAAGTCTGTTTGCTACTATGTCCATGTATAGAGCTTTATGGGCCCTCAAAAACTACGTGCATGCTACCACTCTGGGTCATGATCACGTGCTAGACCAAACTTCATGGGCAACAACCTGGCAATTTAGCACAACAAGCTGCCAGACGTCTGGCAGACCAGGATGCTTTTGTGCGGGGTCTGCTTATAATGCTTTGTGGATGAGTGTCTACTTGAATTTAGCTACAATGACCAGAGGACTTGAATATAGTGGGCTTCCTGGTCCGATGTACCGCTCTCCGTTCAATTGACTACGCTGTTTCGACAACGAAAAGAGAACAGGTAAATCAAATGGGCGTCTCCATAATGACAACCATCTGACTGTTTTATGAGCAGTGTGTCGGTCAAGGTATGATATATTCCGCATGGCCTACCCGCATTGCGTTTAATGTAGTGATTCATCAAAAGCAGGATATACGTGTCAATAAGCCTCGCAACGTTGTGTGGAATTGATTTTCTA
This sequence comes from Huntiella abstrusa, assembly GCA_025685495.1. Taxonomy (NCBI): domain Eukaryota; kingdom Fungi; phylum Ascomycota; class Sordariomycetes; order Microascales; family Ceratocystidaceae; genus Huntiella; species Huntiella abstrusa. Next base: position 16,210 of record JAJNMT010000170.1, on the reverse strand, counting down.
ATCAATTTCCCGAAGCGATACTACCCCAAACATCCTGCCGTCACATCGTTCTGCGTCAGTATCGGTATCATACAGTTTTTAACACCCAAAGATAGAGCGCAGCATCAAGCTCCGACGAGGGAGCACGATCTTTCCAATCACACAAGGCTGCCTGTTTATAGATGAAACGGCCGCATCCACTACGGTTTTGATGTAGTGTATACGTATGGAACGAAGTATCACAGTTGACTTGATTATATATTCATTCTGTTTCTATCTGACGAACACCAGTCCTGAACATATTCAGTCCAACACATAGTGGGACTTCATCCCAGGACCCACTTAAGGGTTTCCAAGTAGCCACTCCTGTCATCGTAAGATGACAAGTCTTCTCAGACTAATTTGTGACCTAGCGGTCTCTCGTGTTGCTGTTGGACCCATTGGTTGTGCCGTTAGAAGCACCGCGCCGTGATCCCAAGCCATACACCGCTCTCCAGCCGCAACACGGGCAACAGAATACGGCGATGGGTGGGGCATTTTGAATGTTAGAGAAGGGCTTTGAAGTGGCTTATCCGCCGTTGGGATTTTGGCCATCTCTGGGCGCTGCTCAACACTAGTGGTCGATTGGCTCTGGCTACTCTCAGGAGTCCAGGACAAACGGACTGTCTGGCGAGGTCCAGTCCTTCAAAGGCCCACACCTAAACGACTAAGGAATCCGTCCGGACGGCTCTGATGAGGTCGCATCGCGCCAAAAGGGCTAGCGTAGTGGCTCATCATCTAATTGTGACGGGTGCGTGTGACGGAGCGACAGCCAGACGGGCGAAATGCATTCGTTGAGCGACGTGATGCTGAATGGATGCTGCTAACTAAGAGACCACCATACAATCACCCCGAGCGGCATTCAAAGGCGACCGCCGGAATGGCAGTTTTCAAAGACACCAAAACTCTCAATTAGACTAGAGTGTTGCGACTACGGGGGACAACATGAGCCTCAAGGATCTCGTCACGTTCGGTGTCAATCAGAGGATCTTTAACTTCGGGGGGGCACATGAAGGCCACCCAACAACGTAGCTTGCGCCGCCTCAAGATCGGCTTGGAACTGGGACAAGGTACTGTTGAATCTGTCCATCGCGGCACCAAGGATAACCTGTCAGCAACACCGGGAATCGTGCTCAGCCGAGGTCTGGCTCCGGCTGAAACACTCCTTTTTGCGATGAATCCAATGGTCATTTACACAAATCCATTCCGTGTGGGCCAAAATTGGTCTCCTGAAGATGATTATTAGTCGGGACCCTGGTTTGGCAAATGACATATTCTTACCTGCCAGCGAAAGATCCAAGGAGGCAGCCGTGTACGGCTGCATGGAGTTTATGGCACAATAATGGGAGATTTATGACTGTCATTGTCGGATGGGATAGGCATTGTAACAAGTTTGGCTATGGGTAGGTATAGTAATAGTTGGATGCAATTGATTTGGTGGTTCGGCTCCGGAATTCGGATGAAAGCCAAAATAACGGCTTTGTTGATGGAGATTGGATGGAAAAAGCAAATTAGACTTGCTAAAAGGGGTTGCGTATAGAAAGTACATTATGGCTGTGAGTCACCATTCAACTTACAACGCACCCCATGAGAAGACGGGTTTAGCCTATCAATCACGTGGCTGGGGCTTGCAAAAGCCAATCACTTCAGTGCCTGTCCTCCATTACAAAGGAACACCAATCTACAAGCAGGTTCCCCCACATGGCAGTGTCTTAGGCCGCATGTCTTTGAAATACCACTCCTACACACTCGTATCAGGGTTAATATCCCCGGTGTGCATGAGGTATACCGAGGGCCAAACTAATCGTAGTGCGTCAAACCTGTTGTTCATTGACAAACGACCATTTTCACTACAAATGGAATTCTATCCTCCGTGTCTTCTTAATTCAAGGCCTCTGTGTACTAGTATGTCTGTCAATAGATTGATACAGTTGAATCTGATTATAGCAGTTTTGGACAAACATTCAATAGAACACTACACTACCGACATGTTACCCAATTACCTGCTCCCTCGAACGACGTTTTGTGTATTACTCCTTTCAGAAGGTGATCGACCGATTTAATCCTTGGTATACCCCCTGTCCCTGGCCAGGGTTCGTACGACCCTGGACACGACAACGTAGGTTCGGTACTTGTTCATTATGGTGAGAGTGCGGAGATATTCAACTTCGACACGGAAGTATATTCAACTAGTGTAGGCTGCAAAAGCTACTACGAAAAGCATAGCAGATCCCCTAGCAAAAGAGACCTTCGGTGTCGTTGAAACTCCGACTGATGAACGGCATACACGGCTGTACATCCAAACTGGCACAATGATTCATTCCGGGAGAACAAAAGCCTCTAACATGGTGTTCAGTATTGATTGAGGTAAACCGTCGGGCATGGTAGTGATGTGTGGGTCGTTAACAGAGCACAGTGCCGACGCAAAATCCAGTCTCCCGCGAGGCACTTGGTACTTTCGGATGTGCTTTTTCTCCATGGCGGCTACCATCGACGCCGTGAACAACGCAGAAGAACCCCCCTGACTAGACAGCATCGGCGGTATGATGTCGAGAAAGTCCTTGGATCGTTCTAGAAACATAGGGTCAATAAAAATAGGTGAACTCTAATGATATAATAAATACCCGACTGTGCTGAGTTCTATCATAGCCTTCCAAAAAGTCATCCAGACATACATACTTATTCAAAAGCAACCCTATTACCGTCGGCACTCCATGGTAGCCCTGATGACATACACCACCAAGCCGAGTTGACTTCGCTTCATACTATGACAGTGATATGTTATTTCACGGGAACGACCACTTGGAGATAAAGCCACCATCAAATTCGATAAAAACGCCATTACTTCACACACACCAGTCTAGAGAGCCCTACCTTGTGTCTTCTCAAAACAAAAGCCCCACTCGGCTCATCTTGGTTGCTCATAAGGATCCCGTTGTTGGACTCATTTTCCGTTTGACTGTTGCTTGCTATTTTTTTATCCCGTTTGTCAAATTATTAACCTTGTTAAATTTTGTAGAAATTGTGCTGTATTTTTTCGGGTAGATCAAATGATGGCATATACACCCTCACTTGTACTGATCCAAATCCCGACTTTTCCGTGTGCTTGATTGCTACTTGAGATCCTTTTCCCGCTTTCATCTCTCTTCCTGCTTTGTCTACCTTTCAGCTTTCGTCCGACTTGACCGGTAACTCCGATTGAGCTCCTTATTTAAAAGACATACCTAATTCTTGAGGGAGAAACTTCCTGTTGACGTCAAACCCCTTTTTTAACAAATCAAATCAGTATGTAATAACAGCCTCACTCACGTATTTGATGGTCCCTAACCTAACAATTTAGTCTGCTGAATTAAATCGGCGCCAGAAAGCACATTCAGCTTTCCAACCCAGACGACCCCCTCAGGTAAGTCCGCACACATACCCCTTCTCGAATCGAACAGTTATCTAATTTATCTTCCATAGTGGGGTTGAGTACGCTACCCGGGCAAACGGGACTCTTTTGGCCTTCGCGTGGCGAAACCTAAAAAACTTCGGGAGCGACTGGGAGCAGAGAGGGCGCGAGTTGGCCGTGGAGAGGGCCCAAAAGGCCTTTTCGCGCCGTGTCAAAGCCCGGCGGATTGCCATGATGAAATGGTAATTGAATAGAACGCGATGAAAAAGAACATTCATTGTTTCACAACCTATATCCGAATCCTATAATCCTTCCGTCTCTCGTGTGTGTATACATCATGATGGCTCATTCGAAGGGGACGACTTTTACGAAGTGAAGGCTTCGACGGAATGGAGCATCGAGTTAACTCTAGGTTAACTCTGAAGCCATGAAGCCAGCCCGAGTGACTAAGACATCTGCATCTCATAGCAATACTGGTGATCTCACCAGTTGGTTTCCCCGACGAAAGACGCTTCGATATCCTGGACCTATTGCGTCGTGTTCACAATGCCTGGAAAGCGGGCGAGGGCATATCCAAAGCCAGTGCTGTCAGTACGGTAGGCTTCTTGCATGGTGGGATCCACAATGGCAGTTGCAGCGAATCCGATGACTGACGTCTGAAGAGACCCGGCTCCTTTCTTATCCATCTTGGCGGACAACCGGAGATCACCAGCGAAGCTATACGTGACACACTCCATTATGACAGTGAGCGGGCCAGCAGAGATGGTGACTCCAGAAGAGGTCGAATCAGAAAAGAACAGATCAATCTCGAAAGGCTCGGAGCCCTTCTTCTCGGCCCACACCCACCGTTCCGTTCTCAAAGTCGGGGTGGCTACAATCTGCAAACACGTCCGACTGAATTTCGAGACCGGGAATCTCAGTTGACAGGTCTGTGATGGGACGGGCAGAGAAGAGGCCGGCGACGGGGACAGAACATGATACAACAGGCCTGGTTGAGTTCCATCCGCGGGTAAGATTCTGCGAGGGTGAAACTCCAGGAGAAGACGCCGCGACTCCCTTCGTAACGTCGACCTCAACGCTGACAGCCTTGTCGATGGTTAGGCTGGAACGGAAGGCGCGGGCGGGACTCATCACCAAGTCAGTATCCTCCCATTCTAACGCTAGAATTTTGGAACCCGAAGGAGATAGACCAGAGACAGTCATACAATACGTTGATTGTCGGGTGACTTAGTTTGACCTCGTGATTAGACAAAGCCGTTTGCTGATCCCAAGTTTGTCGTCTTCACTTTTGTTGCTAAAACACTACCATGATCAATACATTAGTGAGCCTAGCAAAATTTAATGCACACTGATGCAGATAGTTTGATCGGGCCGGTTATCCGTCAAGATAGACAGGACGTCGCCTGAGGGCAAGATTTACAAGTCATAGTCAATAGACGAATCTGACATGCCTCAAGTTGTTATTTTACCCTCTGGTCGTATTGCCCACCTAGTATGAAGCGGTCCAATGTAATGGAAATCACTCATCAAATCACATCGAGTAAGAAACGCATACCAACTGTATTATCATGTCCACAGACGTCTCAACTGGTCCTCTTAAACTCGTAGAGAGAGTAAACAAGGGTATTGAAACACTCTGCAGTCATACCACGTTTGAAGTGACATGCCCTATTTTCTCAAGGTAGTCAGACACAATCCTCTCTGTATTCCACCCCAATCTACCGGTTGCAGAACTTCAGTTGTGCCTTTATTTCTTGTCCGCCCAGTTTCGCGGGGCTAGACACGTTGGTGAATTTTTCTAACATTGGCCAATATGGCTGCTACCGACTGTCGAAAATAATTCTTGGTGCCAACAGGAGTTTTGGCCATATTGACAACGAACAATGATCCTGAATAGAGACCAATACTGTTAGACGTGGCTGGCTAGACCGGCCTATCGGATGCACAATTCGGTTACAGCGATGCGGCTGTGGTACATATTTAGTTAATGAATGTTTATTAACGTACATCAGTGCGGCTTCTTTAATCCCTTTGTCAGATTGTACCCTGTCTGGAGGTCCCGGTTAGGGTTGGTGATAGTCAGGCTTTGGGTTGGGCAATAGATGTCGCAACTCCTTATAAGCGCTGATATCTCACACACGAATAACAAGACCAAAGGATCCATCTTTTTGGCGCAGTGGTACTGGCATACCTCCCAAAGGAACGCTAGCACTCTTCTAAACGTAGGACCCTTCTGGGATCACGTCCAGTCCCGCGCTGAAAATCTCGGTGACTGTTGAGTAGTGGTCATTGGTAGGGTTAACTCCATCGACTGACCCGCGTCACGTGTTGGGTCAAACTTTTCACAGCAACACATAAGCACAATTTTGTGGCAAGTCTGACACATACGACCATAGCCTGCGGAAAATACGGGGTCCCGTCTGCTCCCCCATAGTCAAGCCGCAGAGCGCTGGATTAGTAGTACGGTGGGTGACCACGTGCGAATACCCGGTGTTGTATGTTCTTTTTTTTTTGCTTTTTGTTGGTTTTTACATACATACATATGTATGTATGTATGTGCATATGTGGAGTAATTACTTGCTGCGGATGGTTGTGTTGCCTGACAAATATGTATGCACAAACCGGGGCATTTGACGCCCGAGGACACGTGATCGCCTCAGTGGCCTAAATTAAGGCTCATTTCAGGCCGTACATAATCGAGGGGAGATCAAGAGATATTCAACTCATCAATTCCTAAGCCCCAAGAATCTTTTCCATCATTGAGAACAGGCCAAAATGTTTGAAGTCATCACAAAAAGAATTCGTGGACGGGAATATTTTGCGGCCTTATCCTTCAACGGGATTGGAGAGGTGAGAATGTTCGCATGCTGGGTGTGCAATGAATGCCACAGGAAATCATATGCTGACTGACTTAGCGGCCCGACAGAATTGTTCACGGCAAGATTGAAGGTGATTCAAGAGAATCATGTGCAGAATACAATTGCCGAGTGATTGAGGCGTTGTCCATCAACCGTAGTTGGTGCGCATCTTGTGCTGAAATGATTATTAGTCGGATGGTTGTCAAAGGTTGTGCTGGGTGTATGGAAGACCAGGAAGAGAAGGTCTACAGCCAACATGCCGTTGAGCATGTTCTTGTGAACCCAAGCTGGTGGTCATTCGAAGACAAGAAAGTCCAACAAGTACTCAGCAGTCCAACTGTGTTTGGTCGAGATGGCCTTTCTCCGTGGCCAATTATCGTTCAAAACGACAGTGGTGATGTATCAAAAAAACTCGGGTTTTCCTCGGATTGCCCGATATGCTTTTGTTTGGCAAAACAAACATTGTCAAAAATTCAGAAAGATGGCGCCAAAAAGGCAAGAGTAGTACGTGTCAACACGATCAGCAACAGATATTATATGTGGGATATTGTCGGATGTAGAAATTCGTTGCCTGTAGCAGTTGAAGTTGAATGGGAGAGAGACGGGGGATGGCGAATATGGAGGAAGGCTTTGTCTGCCACCGCCTCATTTAAATTGAGACTATTGCCAATGGCCGAAGTTAACGGAGCAGACTTGGTACCTCATAGTCTCAGTCGTTGTAGCCCAATCCTCCTGAGACAACAAATACAGAGCCAGTTTGAGAAATACCCCGAAGCCAATCTTGAGCAAACGGCAGGTAAGCAGTTCCGACCAACCACCACCGATCTAGGCTAACAGAAGTATGTAGAGTACCCGTCATCCTTTCGTCTTATTCATGTCAATTCGAGATGCGTTGTTGCGATCGGAAACAGACATGTCCGGTACTCCGCCATTAGTTACAGATGGGATCCCAAGGACAAGAACATGCTCACTAAAGAAACTATGTCTGAATTTGCACGAGCCGGCTCTTTATCCCTGAAGACAATGTCCAAAACGCTATGCGACTGCATGACAATGGCTCATCTGTTGGGAATTCCATACATTTGGATTGACCGATACTGCATCATGCAGGGTGATGATACGGAAAAGGCTGAGCAGATTCACGCCATGGGAGATATCTACGCCAACTCGTACTTGACAATGATATGCGCTTTAACCAAGGATATCCATTCTGGACTCCCGGGTTACACCCGAGACTTCGATGGACGCTTGAGATCGCCAAGTAACGAATGTTGGGGTACCTCTCCCCGCACTCCATACATAAAGTACTCAAGTTCAGCATGGAAAACTCGAGGATGGACTATGCAAGAGGAATACCTTTCTCCTCGTCGTCTTTACTTCACTGATGAATCTATTCTCTGGCATATAAACTGTCCAATGGTGTCATACCATCATGCGGACTTTGCTGTAGAGACAGAGTGTCGTTCTGAGTGTGCAAAAGTAAACTCCAAGCCAATCCATGAGCTGATAGAAGAATACTCGAGACGTGAACTTTCTTTTTCTAGTGACAGAATCAACGCAATTGCCGGTCTTTTCAAAACTCGAGGTGTTGAACATGTGTTCGGAATTCCCACTCGCCATATGCGTTATGGTCTTTGCTGGCGTGGATGTCGGGACAGCGACATGCCTATATCGCCTGACAATCAGTTCCCTACTTGGTCTTGGGCTCATCTGTCTTTTTGTGTATTCTATCCATGGTCTAAAGACATGATTGGCCGGTCGAAGTGCCTAATATTGCATCCCATGACTTCACCACGAAAGCGAATCCATTTAGCGCGACAAATGGGATTTCCCATCGCAGAGTTGGCTAAACTCTCGAGCAGCCAACTTCTCATTCAAACAAGAACTCGACGAATTCGACCTAATGGCGGTGTAATTTACGATGACTCCAGATTGAGCAACGACCTTTCTGCACTTTTCGTAGTTCCCATGTTCCAAGATAGCTATTACGACCTTTCTTCTATCGTGATTGAGCCTTTCACTCCATTAGATGATGACATCGGTAGTAACGTCATCCACACTCGACGTGTAGGCTATGTCAAGAACCGATACGCACACACTTTCCTGTTAAATCAACTTCCTAAGATCCGTCCAATGGCTATCCAGACGTTGACCAGATTAAAACGACAACGCATCGACAGATTCCCAATTCAAAAGAAATCTGGGATCAAACTGACATGGCGTTTGGCATACGAACATCCCCCAACTTGCTTGCAACGCCAGCAATCCATCTCTCCAGAGAACCCGGGGGTTATGGATACAACAGTAGCGCATGTACTACCAGCGGAATTTCCAAAGAAACATTGGTTGTTCAAGCGCATGTATCGTCGTTTTATTTTACGTTCACTCTCCCCGGAGCAGGTGGCATCCACAGGTGGAGTGCCACCGGAACGTCAACGCGTGCGTAAGGTGGCTAGTCGAAGCACTAACCGCCGTGTAACCAACAAGCGAGGACCAATACTTCGGCCCTTTTTTGGTCATAGTCCTATGAAAGACTACGGATCGTACCAAACCATCATCTTACATTGAGGCTTTATTTGTATGGGAGGGTACATGGGAGATTATAGTCAAGCAAATATAGCGATTCTGCATTTCACCGAACCTACATAGTGAGCCCCGGAACCGGTCAAAACCCTCTGCTCCAAAGCTACGTTGCTGGCAGTCAGACTGTTGATAGGACTGAGCGTAGGTGACCGTTTGTCTTCTATATCTACACTCTAACAGTCGGTTTTATGTACTGACAAATGTACATGATTAGGAACCCATCCATATAATCTTTGTAGGGAAGAACGTGTGAACCCTGGCACTGTCAACTAGCCCAGCCCGGCCCGGTGAGATAATATAAGCAGGCTTACTAAGCCTGACTGTATAAAACTCTTCTCCCGTGCTAGACTGGTGGGAAAGATCTTCTCCTTTAATAAAACTGTGTTCCTCTACAACTACCTTCCCCACATACGTCCTCACAACTATCTTACTGTCTTCAGAACGTTGGGGTGAAACGTTAAATTATAACGTGGAAAGTAAAACAAAACTGCGACTATAACGTAGCATACCAAAACACAAACACCAAACGCCGAACTCCATTTCCCGCCAACCGTCTGCCCAGAAAACTCCCCACATCGACGAGCACTATGCTCACTCCTCAGGCTCGAGATCGTCAAACTCGGCCTGGTTGTTCGCGACCTCACTCTCATCCACAGACCACTTGACACCCATATCGAAGTCGTGTTGAGCTTTGTTGACACCGATGATCTTGCCATTCTTCCTATGGTAGGTGTAGTCATCGGTGCTGAGATGGCTGATGTGGCCCTTGGGCTTGGTAAAGATCCGCGAGTTTGAGATCTCGGCATATTGGAACCCGTTATCGGGCAGCTCCTCTTGAAGCTTCTTTACCATGGCCTCGTGGCCGGACACCTCTTGCCATCCCGTGGGCTCATCATCGCACTCGAACTTGGTGGGCGCGCAGAATGAAGATGAGATTTTCCCGGATTTCTTCAAAGCGAAGGGGATCGGCGGGAACCCAAGACCTGTCAAGGTGACCTTCGAGTTGGCCTCAAAGGAACTCGAAGCTTCAATGGTGCCGGTAATGGCAGAAGAAGCACCGCTGCAAAGGCCACATTGCTTGGACTGAGAGTAGACGACGTCAGCACTGATCTGCAGCAGAGTCAAAGTCGAATCGGTGGTCCAGGTCGCATAGCTTTCCTGTCCCGCCATGAAGTCGACCTCGGTAGTCGCCTTCAGAGTATGCGCGAAGATCAACCCAAAGTCCATCTCCCCAGTAACAGCGGGGGTAAACACCTCGGTTAATGGCTCTTCCCAACCGGTCTTCCACTTGGGATGCTTCCCGACCTTCAGTCTATCAATAGTAACAACTCTTTGGTCGGGAACGGTGACGCGAGAGACAGTGCGAATCCTGGCTTTACCGAAAGCATTGCTAACACCGAAGTCGATATGTTCATCGATGCTTGTTTTCATCGTAGCGTAGCCGCCAAGGTTGATGTCAGGAGGGGCATAGCTGGCCAAGGCGTATTTGAAGCCGGTGCTCCCGCTGGCGTAAGTGGCTTCCATGATCAGATCGATCAAGGCTGTGGCGGCGACGTCCTTTGTATCGATGGCCACAGAGCACTCGCCATTCTTCTTGCAGCTTGAGCTTAGCCGCAGAGCACCGGAGACACCGCAAGTCACACATTGAACTGTAGCGCTAAGAGGGCCTACGGATGTGGTTAATCCGGCAGTGGACGAAGCCGAGAAGAAAAGGTTTATGGAGAAGGGCTTAGTGGCCTTCCTGCGTCTCCAAGTCTGCATTGTCCCATGCTCGAAGTCGAAATCCGAGTAGTCACCGTTACTATCCCGGTGGATCTCAATATTGGGGATTTCTTCGAGCAGTTTATCAACGCGTCTGGTCGAAAAGAAGTCGACCACCGAACTGGGCCGAGAAGAACGAGAGCCGGTAGAATTTGACTCGGAGCTAGTCTCATTCCAACCCAAGTGGCCCTGGTCGACAGACGAGGCAGGAGAGGACTCAACCTCGACATTGACGGACAAAACCTTTTCGATGCTGGGCTCGCCAGAGGCCGAGTCCATGGCAACGAGGTACTCAGCCTCTTTCCATTCCGCGGCGAGCTCCTCAGCGGCGGCGTCTGAAAGGCCCGAGACAACCGTCTTCAGCATGTCACCGGATGAAGCGACCGAGACATTTGGGTGGGCCATAGCCTTGGCAGGCCATAAGACCTTTGCATCCTGGTAGTGGAGCACGGCAGGAGCGATGGGGAGACCTTCTTCGTCAGCATCACTAGGGCTGCCGAAGGCGAAGACATCGTCGGTGTCGACGTGCCAAGGAGCTTCAGTATCCACGTGGATACCACTAGCTCCAAGCCAAATGCTGGTGTTCATGGTGACGGGGGCAGAGTCACCCTCCTCCACACGATAAAGACGGTAATCGCCGGCGTTCTTAGCCACCTTCTCATCGATCATGGCCTTGTGACTAAGAAACTCATGATCGCCACGGTTCATTACGTCGAACCAACGAGAAGAATCTGTCCCTACAGCGGACGAGGTGTTCTAGGTTGCCATCGGCTCGGAGGCACCAAAGGCGGGGGATGTCGACACCGCAACGGCGGCAGGCAGGATAGTTGCCAATAAAGAGAGAGCCCGCATTATGTTATAACAACAGTTGAATAAAGTTGAAATAAAGGGGAAAGTAGGTGTAAAAACTGCGGGGATAATAAAAGGCTATCAGTAAAAAGTGTATGTTAGTAAGTTGTGTCGTCAAGAAGGAGGTCAAAGTAACGCGAAGTAGCACCCAAGATCGTTCTATTACCGCGGCAGACAGTCGGAAAGAAAATCGAACAAGAGTGAAGTTGATATACAACACTCGAGTTGAAGCATGAGCCTTTGTGTGATAGTAAGAAAGGATAGTAAACTTACAGGTTCTTGATTTGAAGAAGTGTGGTCTTTTCAAATTAGTAAGAACCAGAGAAGATAGAAAAAGAAAATAAGATACAAGAATGGGGGGACTGTCATGTTTATATGCTGTTGGAGCAAATCCTCCCCAAAAACTGAAAAGCGAGACTAGACAGTTTAGATCTCATCTCAAGTTATCCTCAAACATAGTTCAAGGCCCACACGGAAACAGTTAAACCATCTTGCCACATTCAGACATGTTAGGAATGGTCCTATCTCCAACGTTCCTACAACGATCCCATGGGCCCCAAAAGCAAGTGGCAATAGATTGGGTCATGGAGTAACAAGGTAGACAGAGAAAGGGTTGAAATCATGGCCTCTGGCTTGGTGTCTCTGGTACTACCTATTGGTCATACATTGCTGACCTCTTTTTTCACTTGGGTTCTGTGAATTACTTGAGAGTTTGCAGCCTTTCAACGATCATGGCAGTCTCGAGTGTCAAGGTTCTGATGTCTAGAAGAAGGTGACAGACTGGAAGGCATCAGCGTACCATTTTGTCATGAGTACATGTTCTATCACGGTTTATGTAGGATGGATAAGCGGGAATTCCTACAGAGTGAGAAGCGAATACCCAGTTCGTAGCCATCAGACAGGACAGCGGCTGACAAAAGCCTAGAGTTACGGACACCAAAATGCTATAGCCCCCTGAAGATACACTTTAGACTTGAGACTATGAGATGTATGGCCATGGGACTTCTGTTGCGGGCCGGGTCTCTCGGTTTCAAGAATGGATTCTCCCAGAAGTGAAACTTTCGCCTCCCAGATTCGATAGTCGACGCATTTGGATAGACGGATTTTCGAAAGACATCTATTTAGGTATTTTACTGCTTATTTTCAATCGCGCCATACTGTACACTTGAGTGATCCCGCAACTAGCCAACGAATGAAATCCAAAACGGATAGCAGTTTAAACGGAATTTGCCATTCGAATCTTTAGTGTGGCCAATATTCAAGTTAGCACGTGATCTTAATGACACTTGTACGCGTTTTTCCCAAAAGGGAAAGATTATACCAGACTAAGGCCGGTTGAGGTCTAACTATTGAAATCGGGACGGAAACTTGTGAGAATGTTTCATTCGTGAGTGGCTCATTGGTAGATGACCTCACTGCTTCGGGTTAATGCGAAAAAAGGGCCAAAATCAACATCAGACATTCTGCCGGTAGGATGGTTATGTGGCTGTCTCGCAGTTGGTACAGCGTTGAAGCGCCATAACTAGAACGTATGTACGTACGAGTGTGGTGAATGAGTCCTTATCCACAGTTTCGACTATAAGAATGACCTGCTCTGCCCTTTAGTCTTCTAGTTGTTTTCTTTCCTTTCTCCCCATATACACAACATTCGATCAAGCTACTACACTTTCACCAACGATAACCTCTTTGTGTTTACACACTTTTCTACCTTTTTACCCTCTCCTTTCTTGTTTCGCGTCACCATGACGGACAAAGAAAAAGCCGAAGAGCACCCTCAATTCGAGGAGAAGTCCGCCGTAGCTGTCCCAGCTACTGGATCGGACGCTGCCGATGACGAGGACGCCGACATCGACGTTCTCATTAACGACCTACAATCCGTTGACGGCGAAGCTGAGGAGGCCGACGCTGATAGAACCAGCACCGTTGGCGGCCGTGTCGTCCCCGAAGACCAGCTCCAGACCAGCACCCTTACTGGGCTGACCACCGACGAAGTTGCCCAGCGCAAGAAGAAATGGGGACTCAACCAGATGAAGGAGGAGAAGGAGAACCAGCTCCTCAAGTTTTTCGGGTTTTTTGTCGGCCCCGTCCAATTTGTGATGGAAGCCGCTGCCCTTCTTGCGTAAGTTTTTTCCCCGCTCGCCCAAGTACCCCGCAATCCAGAATCAATTTGGCCACAAGAAAATGTTTTTCTTGTCTCAGTCGATGTACAAGCGTCGTCAACTACGTCATTCTGCCGGGTGTCACCGCTTATTTTTCGAAGTGGCAGAATTTGGCGGCACTCACCGCTTTTGGAGGTGGCAAATAATCAAGTGATCTTTTTATTCATTACTTTCATGCAAGCTTTTCTCCAATTTGCAAGACAAAAATGCTAACATTTTCACAGCGCCGGTCTGCAAGATTGTAAGTTTCAATGCGCCTGTTATAGGGTCCCCGCGTATGCCGATCTGTGGCAAAAATCCGAATCGCAGTCCATTTTTCTTCAAAGAGTTGAGCCTCAAAAGCTTGGTCAATTGATGCGACGCTAAATTGAACTCCTGCAGGTGATCCTTTATTCCAGAATACATCCAAGTTCCTGGATTGCGGGGTTTTGCCGAGTCAGGAAGCTATATTACTAGTGTCACACAGTTGTTCATGTTTGGAATCTGCCTTCACTCTAACTTTATTTGCCACTGTTAGGGTATGTATACTAACATCATGATTCTATAGGGGTCGACTTTGGCGTTATTTGCGCCCTCCTTTTACTTAATGCCCTGGTTGGGTTCTTCCAGGAATACCAGGCCGGTTCTATTGTTGATGAGTTGAAGAAGACTCTGGCTCTTAAGGCCGTTGTCCTCCGTGATGGGCGCCTCCAAGAGGTCGAGGCCCATGAGGTTGTTCCTGGCGATGTTTTGGAGATTGAAGACGGTACCATCATCCCCGCTGACGGCAAGGTTGTGAGCGAGGATGCTTTCCTTCAGGTTGATCAGTCGGCCATCACTGGCGAGTCTCTTGCCGTTAACAAGCGCTACAGTGATAGCACTTTTGCCTCGTCGTCGGTTAAGACTGGTAAGGCCTTTATGGTTGTTACTGCCACCGGTGACAACACCTACGTTGGTCGCGCTGCCGCTCTGGTGAACCAGGCTGCTAGTGGTCAGGGCCATTTCACTGAGGTCCTTAACGGTATCGGTGCTGTCCTTCTGGTTCTCGTTGTTGCAACTCTCCTCCTCGCCTGGGTGTCTTCTTTCTACCGTTCGAACCCGATCACCGACATGTTGCGTTACACTCTCGCTATCACCATCATTGGTGTCCCCGTTGGTCTCCCCGCTGTTGTTACCACCACCATGGCTGTCGGCGCCGCCTACCTCGCTAAGAAGCAGGCCATCGTCCAAAAGCTGTCTGCCATTGAGTCTCTCGCCGGTGTTGAGATTCTCTGCTCCGACAAGACCGGTACCCTGACTAAGAACAAGCTTTCCCTCGCCGAGCCCTACACCGTTGCAGGAGTTTCCGCCGACGATCTGATGCTCACCGCCTGCCTTGCTGCCTCCCGCAAGAAGAAAGGTATCGACGCTATCGACAAGGCCTTCCTAAAGTCTCTCCGGTTCTACCCCCGTGCCAAGTCCCTCCTCTCCCAGTACACCGTCGAGGAATTCTTCCCATTCGATCCCGTCTCAAAGAAGGTCACCGCCGTCGTCATCTCCCCTGAGGGTCAGCGTATGACCTGTGTCAAGGGTGCTCCCCTCTTTGTCTTGTCTACCGTCACCGCCGACCACCCTCTGGACCCTGCCGTTAAAGCCGACTACGAGGAGAGGGTGGAAGACTTCGCTAACCGCGGTTACCGTTCGCTTGGTGTTGCTCGGAAGATCGAAGGTGGCCAGTGGGAGATTCTCGGTATTATGCCCTGCATGGACCCTCCCCGTCATGATACCGCTCGCACTATCAAGGAAGCTCAACAGATGGGTCTCTCCATCAAGATGCTTACGGGTGATGCCGTCGGAATTGCTCGGGAAACTTCGCGCCAGCTTGGTCTTGGTACTAACATTTATGACGCTGACCGTCTGGGTGTGAATGGTGGTGGTGATATGTCTGGCTCGGATATGTACGACTTCGTTGTCAACGCCGACGGTTTCGCCGAGGTCTTCCCCCAGCACAAGTACGATGTTGTCGAGATCCTCCAAAGCCGTGGCTATCTTGTTGGTATGACTGGTGATGGTGTTAACGACGCTCCTTCTCTGAAGAGAGCTGATACTGGTATTGCCGTGGAGGGTGCCTCCGATGCTGCTCGGTCCGCCGCCGATATTGTTTTCATTGCTCCTGGTCTTGGTGCCATCATTGACGCTCTTAAGACTTCTCGGCAGATCTTTCACCGCATGTACTCTTACGTTGTTTACCGTATCGCTCTTTCTATTCATCTTGAGGTCTTCCTGGGTCTTTGGATCGCCATCATGAACCGCTCGCTTAACATTGAGCTGGTCGTGTTTGTTGCCATCTTCGCCGACATTGCCACTCTCGCTATCGCTTACGACAAGGCCCCTTACTCTATGAGCCCCGTCAAGTGGAACCTTCCTAAGCTTTGGGGAATGTCTGTGATTATCGGTCTTGTCCTGGCTGTTGGCACTTGGATCACGGTTACAACTATGTATGCTGGCGGAAAGAACGGCGGAATGATCCAAGGCTTTGGTAACATGGATGAGATGGTCTTCTTGCAGATCTGTCTGACTGAGAACTGGCTAATCTTTATCACCCGTGCTTCCGGTCCTTTCTGGTCGTCCAT
>JAJNMT010000165.1:0-133495 GCA_025685495.1 Huntiella abstrusa | reverse complement strand
GTGTGCCAGGGTCAATCCACCACAAGACACCGCTGACAACGAGTGCTGACAACAAGGCGTTGTCCGCATAGTGAGCCTGTGGTTCTATACACTCTCGTATTGCTAATACATGATAGACGAGGTCCATACAGGCGTGATTCCCACGTTCGGATCCTGTCCCTTTGCCAAAACGGTCACGATTTGGTGATTTGCCATTGAGCAATTACACATGCTATTGCCGCGATTTTCTCGTCACTGTCACTTTCTTTAATATTTTTTTGTCTGTTTTAGTATCATCATATTTCTATATTCTCAGCCTCGTCGTCTACAAGGGGAGGCGTGGTGTGTGCAGTACTTTTACCTTTTCATTTAGTTCGGTTGGCCTTGAAGTCATCACCATAACCCGCAATTGAGCGTGGTAGTCACCAACCCTGCGCTGATTAAGCGTCGCATTCATCATTAATTTCTACACTTGTTCTGCATGCCACATCAAGCCATCCGGGTATATTCAACCCCCGCTTCATTCCTCACGTATTCTTCCAGTCACCTCGTGACTTCATCTCTCGAAACCACTCTGTTCAATCACTTCGTCGCCGTTGGGCACCGTAATCCACAATGACGCGCGAGCCATCTCGCCAGTTCCCCACGTCAACTGCCCCGTCAAGGTCGGATCTCTACGACATTCTTTGGCAAAATGCCGACTTCCCTCGTCTCCCTGATGATGCTCCGACAGAGCTGTGCGACCATATAGTTTACCTCGATGACCCTCGCCAACTATATACAATCCACCGGTCGGTACGCCGCCATAAAGTCCAGCTTCTTATTGAAAAGTCAGTCTCCGCTTACCCCGGGACCACCCCGGCTTGCGCATCTACACCCAGACTAACCATCCGTTTCCTTACAGGTTTATGCATCAACTCATGACGGGATGCGACTCTCCGAACTGCTCGACTACCACATGCATGCGTTTCCGGCAAAAGGTCCACGGTGCCGCCCCAATACGCCGTTACTCGCCTCTTAGTGCCCGCACTCTTGCAATCACTCTCGCGAGCCAAGATAACCCGGAACGTTTTCTCTGCCCATATATTCAACAGTCCAAGTGTCGCAGCGAAGCCATAGATAATCTGACGGTTTCACAGTCTCCATGGTACCAAAATCGTGGTGTGGCGGTTAAACCCGGCATGGCACGCGGCGGCTCACCCAAAGTACGAGACATATCTCCGAAACGAGAATCTACCCCAGCACCGCAAAGGACCCCAATAACCACTTCGGAAGTCCACCAAGATGTGCATAAACCAGATACTACACGGAACTCTCAGCCACATCTCGTGATTGCGGAGCGTGACGAATTGAAGGACCCACGATCGCTCTCAGCGCAAATATTCGGTACTGTAGCGTTTCGTATGTTGGAATGGTTGACGCCAAATTCACTGATGGCAATATCGCACAAGGTCTCTATGGCTGAACAAGACGATATTGCACTTCAAGAAGCTGCCGATGTACCATTACCCGCTTCGCCACCACAGAGCCGTAGTCAGTCACCAACGAGGAGGTTATCAGGCGCTAGTAGTTCTGAGTCTCTGCCATTTTCGACGGCTCCTTTACCTCGACCCATACCGCCAACATTAAACCGTCGTAATTCGAATGCTGTAATAAAGCCACAACCTCAGAAACCTATGATCTTTCCGCCAGAGTCACATACTACAGGCAATGACGAAATATCCACCATTCCGCCACAAACTCCCAAATTGAACCTCAGCAAGGCCGCTCGTACGGCCCAGATAACTAGCTCGCGCCATGCGTCCCACGATGATCCGCGGTTTCCAAGATCACCACTGGAGTCGCACTCCATGACACCACCAGAAGGGACGTTACACTTGACAACAAACCCCAGGGCTACTAGTATTTCAGCTACATCGAGACTTTCAATAGAGGATGGGGATACTGCAAGCTCTGGGTCTTCGGGAGAGAATGACGTACAAAGCGATGAATCCTCACGTCCCCACGTCGCATTTTACTTGGACGACGATGACGAGAACGACATGACTGACCGGATAAACAAGATGTTTGCGCCACAATCTTTGAATCACTTGACACTCAGCACTATTGAGTTCATCTACCGGACCATGAAGGACGACAATACCTCGGAGAAGCACCAATTTCGACCTGCTAGGTTATCACGCCTCTTGCCACCAGAGTGCCATTCGATGCATCGCCGAGGAAGATCTAAGCATTCCAAGTCCAACTACCCCGGTAAATTAAAGCAAGATTGGGCACTTTTTCTGAAGCAGAGTATCTTCTCTTGTTTGTCTCAACCAGAAGCGCTGATTCGGTCGTTTGCTCCTAATGACGGCTTGTATCCATCACACAGTGTTTGGTGGGGACTGGCCAAGTTGTTGGATAGCCAACCTACTTTGGTATTGCACAGTTTGTGGATGTCTGCATCAAGTCTGTTTAGTGTTCCCAAGGCTCTTCAATCATTGAATCCAGGGAGCGCAGTTTTTCGAAACACAGATGTTGAACTTAGTAGCAAGGAGGCAGGATATCTCATGGCCATTTGCTTGTATGCGTTGGTTGCCCTTGTCCCTGAGGTCCAATACCGAGATACGCTACTGGAGATTTCTCGGTTACGTTCATTGGGACTGACGGTGACAACTAAGTCTAAGAGCACTACGGAAATGTACCTCCAGCTCAACGATGCGTACTCTGATGACTTGGCTCTTCGTCTTGCTAGAAGACTATTTTCTGCAATCATTGCGCGCAAAAGATACGCAGAGTTGGTTGAGGCCACGAGTAAAGAAGAAGAGTCAGACCCGTATATGGATGTTCTCAAGCCACTGTTTGATCAACTCGACCAACAGTACTTGGACACGCAGTCCTTGCATCTTGAGAGGACGGTGATTTGTTTGTTGGATTGGGCTCGTGCCGTGATTTTGAACGACTGGAACGGAGAGCCAGCATTTGCTGTGCATACGGCTTTTGCTGGTGCATTGGAGTTGATGGAAAGATTATGTAAGTACACTGTCAAATTAATTTTCGCCTTCGTCAAAACTAACATGTAATAGACAACAAACGACGCGAGCTGCTCATTCCCGACTCAAGTTTCCGGGTTGACTACTTTGCGGACCGTCTTGATACCGTAAGCTTTCCTATCAGTTGGCTCAATTTCGACGAGTCCTCCAAACAGAAACACTTGCTTAATTACCCCTTCCTCTTTTCGAGTTCAACTCTTGTGTCGTTCTTCCGCGCGATGAACTTTGATCGCATGAACAAACAACATGAGACGGCCAACAACACGTACGAACTGACCCGGGTACCTATAAATCACACGCCGATACCTAATGGACAGTTATTGGATTTTCTGTACTACCGGATGGGTCCCCAGTTATCAAAATATCTGATGTTGTCGGTTAGACGCGACAATCTAGTGGAGGATGCTATGGATCAACTGTGGGCGCGACGGGAATACGAACTGACTAAGCCACTCAAGATCAAATTGGGACAGGATGGTGGCGAGGTTGGAACGGACTTGGGTGGTGTTCAACAAGAGTTCTTCCAGTTGGTCATTGGCGAAATCATGGACCCCAACTACGGGGCCTTTACTGTGGATGCTCGCACCCACATGGCATGGTTCCTGCCGGGATCGTTAGTTGAAGATTGGCGGTTTGAGATGATTGGTCTCATCTTTTCATTGGCCGTCTTCAACGGTACAACACTCCCCATTACAATGCCTTTAGCTTTCTACCGCAAGCTTCTCGGGCAGCCCGTTACGGATATACAGCACATTGAGGACGGCTGGCCGGACCTCGCGAGCGGGCTGACGCAGTTGCTTGATTGGAATGAGAGTGATGGGCTTGTGGAGGATGTTTTTGCTCGCACATATGAGTTTTCAGTGAACTCATTTGGCCAGCCGGTGTCACGCGAAATGAAAGCGGATAACGCCGAGTGGCCAAGATGGGGTACGGTCCCTGTTGGCCAGGAAAGCCTGGCATCACAGAACCCCGAGGATGCGCCAATGGTGACTGGCGATAACAGACACGCTTATGTGCAGGATTATATCCATTATTTAACAGACGTGTCTGTGTCTTCCCAGTTCAAAGCGTTCCAGCGGGGCTTCAACCTTTGCATCCCGGCTAAAGGGCTCAACATTCTTACACCCACCATGCTGCAGGCTATCGTGGAAGGTGTCCAGACTATTGATATATCGGCACTTAAGATGGCTACGCGGTACGTTGGATACTCGCCCAGTGACAGCAACATTCGTAACTTCTGGTCTGTCGTCCGGCAGTTTGACGAAGACATGAAGCAGAAGCTGCTGTCGTTTGTCACGGCATCCGAGCGGCTTCCTGTCGGCGGTGCTGCCAATGTCAACTTTGTGGTGCAGAAGAACGGTGTTGAAATGGGACGTGATGCGCGGTTGCCAACGGCGTATACATGCTACCAGACGATACTACTGCCCGAGTATGAGTCAAAGGAGGTGCTGCAGGAGAGATTGTGTATGGCCCTACAGAATACACAGGGTTTCGGTTTTGAATAGAGCGTTGAAGGCGTTGGAAGACGTCCTTCAATTGTACCACTTGTATACATATTTATAAACCCTTACTATAATATAAACAGGGTTGTCATCAACACGTGACTTTTAAAGATGGACAGACTTTTTAGTGTGTGCTACCAAGTGAATCAACGTCAGTTTACTCATGCCGAAAAGGTTCTTTGTTCAGTTTCTGTTTTTTCACAATGTTTTTAACCAAACCAGCAAAGACGATTATTAGGCCGGCCTTGCGTCTGGTCCCGTTGGGCCTTGCCCGGTTCTCATCGACGCCGAGTTCCTATATATCGGCGTCTTCCCGGCGAGAGAAAAAGAAGGTAGCTTCGTCTACAACGACATATCCCACAAAACCAATGCGTCATATCGCACCGGCGTCACCTCCAGACCCACCGATCATGTGCGCAAAATACATCAGCTTTCCATCGCAGACACTTAACCTACAGTTGGATTCCCCAGTTGTAAAACATGCGGCAGAGTTCTTTGTTGGCGATTCAAAACCCCAGGCGGAGTTTTTATATGGGACTGATACTTTCCATAACCATAAAATCAATAAGTCGATTCCGGAGGTGGTGGTTATTGGGTGTTCGAATGTGGGGAAGTCGACTTTGATGAATGCCATAATGCGTGTTGGTTTGGCACAGTCGAGTAAGAAGGCGGGTTATACAAAGACAATGAATGTCTATGCGATGGGGCCGGTGAAAGTGCCGGAGGGAGATGAGGATCATGGACCGGGGAACCGGGCGTTGTGGTTGGTGGATTCGCCGGGTTATGGGTATCGTAGTCGGGCTGACTGGGGCGAGGCAATGAAGAGATATTTGGAACGGAGAGACTCGCTTAGGGGGGTCATTCTGCTATTGAAGGGGGAACATCCTTTGACTAGTTCGGATATAATGATGATGGAAATGTTGACAGAGATTGGAAAGCCGGTTTCTATTGCTCTTACGAGATTGGATACGGTGAAGGGGTGGGTATCGGCTTGTAAGGAGAGATATATTGAGATTGCGGAGGCTTTGGCCGATATTACAGATCAATATGGGGATCGCGCGAAGACGGTTTGGGGAAAAGAGGTGTTTGTTTCGGCGGCGGGGATTCGGAAGAACGGTGATTGGGCACGGAACGGACAGGCGGGAGTCAATGGTGTGAGAGCTGCGGTGTTGCGTATGGCGGGGTTACTTGGGGATGAAGAGGTTTGGGTACCGGGTGATTGGAGTAGAGAGGTATCTAAGGTCCGTCGGGAGGATCTGGAAACGGAAGATGAGGCGATTGTAGCGGCGGCGAAGGCGAGCTTCGAGGGGGTGTTGAATCCCCCGACTACAAAGGCTTCAAGAAAGTATAATAGGATTAATAATAAGCGGAAACAAAAGCAGGCACATGCCCGGAAGCTTGCGCAGGCTGCTAAGGGGAATAAGTCTGCGAGTGACGGAGGGGCCGTTGAAGGGTCGGAGGCTTCGAAAGAGGTGGGTGTTAAAGGGATGACTGCCGAGGCACAGAAGAAGGCTGAGGAGGCGAATGCCTCGCGGGAAAAGGGAGTTTCGGGACATACAGGGTTCACGGGAAGTACAGTATCATGGAATGACTTGCTTCAGAAATAGATACAGCATTACAAATTCAAGTATATACATCAAACATATAACATAACCATCAAAACATCCAAAGCCCAAAAACTTAGTACACCTCAAGAACATATCTACCCTCCTCCTTCATCTTTTCAATCTCATTACGAGCGTTAACCTTGACACCACGCTCCTTAGCATCCGCCTCAATAGCCTCCTCCAAAACAGCGGTGACATCCGGCACGGGCCAGGTAGGACCGCAAAGGTAGAAGGAACCGCCCTCCTCGATGTACGCCTTCTGGATCTGCTTGAGAGTCTGTCTCATGCGGTCCTGGATGTAAATCTTCTCGGGCTGGTCACGCGAGAAAGCAGCGCCCATGAGCGTCAACACGCCCGAGTCAAGGTATGCTTCCCACTCTTCACCGTACAGGTACTCCTCGCGCTGGTGACGAGAACCCATGTATAGAAGGATAGAACCAATCTTCTTGCCCTGGGCCTTCTGCATGGCACGGTACTGAACGAAGGCGCGGAAGGGCGCAAGACCGGTACCGAGACCCGCCATGATGAGGGGGGCGTCGTCGCGGGCGGGAAGCTTCAT
This sequence comes from Huntiella abstrusa, assembly GCA_025685495.1. NCBI lineage: Eukaryota > Fungi > Ascomycota > Sordariomycetes > Microascales > Ceratocystidaceae > Huntiella > Huntiella abstrusa. Next base: position 126,816 of record JAJNMT010000165.1, on the reverse strand, counting down.
GACCGAGGGCTTGACGGATACAGTCACCTTGGCGCCGACGGGGAGATCCTTGAGGTAGCGGGTGGCTTGACCGGTGCGGGTGCGGCCGCGGGAATCCTTCCAGTTGACGACGACGATCATGAGAGTGACGCTGTTAGGAGTGACGGCTTGCGCGGAGGCAATCGAGTATTCACGACGCTTCATGGGGGAAACCATAGCCAACAGCTCGTGGAAAGCGGGCCGAGCAGACGGGAAATCGTTCAGGATGTCCACGTAGGTAGCAGCGTCTTCATCAACCAGCTTCTTAAGAGCATCGGCACCCTCCTTGCCACCGAGGGCCTGGAGACGGGCACGCTCAGCGTCATCGGTAGCGTGCTCGGAAAGAGCCTCGTAGAACCGCTTGGGTGGCTTGCCGAGGATGTCGACGTTGTGGATGAGAGCCTGGTAGACGGTGCGGGCCTCGAGAACGGCGGGGGACTCGCGGGAGGGGACCTGGACGATGGCGTCGGGGTTGAGACCGTATGAGGCGATGAAGGCGGAGACTTGCTCGGGGTCGTTCTCGGCGTGGATGCCCAGGGCTTCACCGATGTTGTAGGTGAGACCCGAGGTTCCGAGGTCGAACTCGATGTGGAAGATGTTACGGTCGTAGGTGGAGGGCGTGAGACGACGGTTCTCCTTGACGGTGACGGTCATAGTCTTGACGGGGAGTTCGGGACGGAGAGCCTCGCGGGTCTGGTACGCCTCCTTGAAGACGAGGGCCTTGGCGATGGACTCCCAGTGCTCGAGCTGCTGCTCGGGCTCAGGGAGGTTCTTAAGGTAGGGAGCGAAGCTGGTGGTGGCAATGCCGGTGGGAAGAACAGTAGCGGCGGCGACAACATCCTCGGAGACTTCGGCCCAGGTGGCGGGAACCTCGATCTGCTGGAAGCTGGCGTTTAGAGTGGCGATGGAGTCCTCGACGGAACCGACGTGGCCACCGAGAGTCAGCAGCTTGGAGATATCCTCGGCGGCAATCTCGGGACGGGCAACCTTGAGGAAGGCAAGCTCGGAAACCAGAGAGACGGCAGCGTAGTTATCATCGAAGGCGGCGGTGTCGAGAGCGAAGAGGGTGATGCCCTTGGCTTGGATGGCTTGGCGGACGAGAACGGGGATGCGCTTCTCGACTTCTTCGGCTTTGAGACCGGGGAGACGGAGGATGATGACGGAGTTGGCCTTGGCGCTGGAGACGATGTTGATGTCCTTGAGGAGTTTCTCTTGGCCGACAAAGGTGACGTCGGCGTCAACGATGGCGTAGGGAGCTTCGATGGGTTGCTTGGAGGCACGCAGGTCGGAGCGGATAACACCGCCCTGGACAAGGTTGTCGTAGGTCTCGTTGAGGTAGATGTTGGTAGTCGACTCGCGGCAGAGGAACTTGCCCAGGATAGTGGGGACGTCAGCCGAGGCGGCGGTATCGAGATCCCAGAAGGAGTACTGCTGGGCGTCGGTAACGGGCTTATCGAGAGCGCCGTCGACAACGAGGACCGAGGCGCCGAAGATGTCGGCGATGGAAGGAAGAGTCACGGGCTCAGAGGGGGAGTACTTGAAGTCGGTGACGGTAGGCTCAGCAGCCCACTTGCCAGAGAAGGAAACGGCGGTCAGGACGTCAGTGTACAGAGCAGACTGGACGGAGGAGTCCCGGGAGGCACCCTCGCGGACTTGGCCGAGAACGGCAATGTTGCGGACACTCTCGGGGAGAGCGGCGAGGAACTGCTCCTCGGCGAAGGGGCGGTAGATACGGACGTTGACAACGCCGACCTTGGCGCCGGAGGCGGTAAGTCGGGTGACGGCCTGGCGGGCAAGTTGGGCTTCGACACTGCCGAAGACGACGAGGACGGTGTCGGCGTCGACGGCACCGGTGTACTCGAAGGGACGGTAGTCGGTGCCAAGCTCGCCGTTGAGGAGGGAGAGGATCTCGAGGGCCTTGCCGGCGGCGTCGAGGTGGCTGTTGAGAGTGGGGATCTTGGTGGCGATGGACTGGTAGAGGTGGGCGATGCCGGCTTCGCTGATGGTGTCGACGAGACGGAGGGTCTCGCGGGACATGCGGACACCGTCGTAGACGTGGAGAGTGGGGAGGACGGCGGCGAGAAGAGTGGCGAGGACGGCCATGTGTTGGGTTTCATAGGCGGTGGTGGAGGCGACGACACCGAGACCGAGGTCCTCGGAGAGACGGAGGACGGAGTCGTATTCGGAGATTACGGAGCCGGACTCGGCGGAGTATCCGAGGGCGGGGACATGGGCGACGAAGGGGGACGAGACGCCGTAGAGGAGGGAGATTTGGTCAAGGGTGTGGCGAAGCTGGGTGAGAGCGGCGGAGGGGGCCAGCAGGGACTGGGGAATGTGGCGCTTCTTGAGGTCGAAGTCGGGAGAGAAGATGTAGCCGAGGGCAAAGGTGCCAGCACCGGTACGGGTCTCAAGAGGGACAATGGCGGCGGGTTCACCGTGGATGTTCTTGGCGCCCTGGGCAGCCCATTGCTCAGCGGCAAAGTCGAGATCGAAAGTCTCGGGGGAGAAGGAGAAGATCTTGTCGGAGAGCTTGTAAGCGACTTGCTGGACGAGGACTTGGGCGGTCACGTAGGCGGGACCGGAAAGGGAGGAGAGAGAGGGGATTTGGCCGAAGGGGAGACTGGATGAGAGACGGGTTAGTTCGGCGGGGGCGGCGATGACACCGCCGGAACTTTCGTCTTGCTTGAGCTGCATGGCGAGTAACGAAGGGACGGGACACTAGGAGTATAAAAAGAAGTAGAGTCCGATGTGTGTACCGAGAAGAAGAAGTTCTCGTGGACCAGAATGACAAGGTGAGAAGGACTCGAGATGAACCTTGTGAAACGATGGAGGTTGAAGAGTAAAAAGAAATCAAGGGACCGTTCACGGAATGGAGAAATTCTCTATATAAGTAACGCTCGGGAAGATATAAGCGGAGTTAGTTGATTCCTTGCAACCTATTAGCTTACATGGATACAAAGCGGCGGCCCCTTCCATGGATCGGACTGAGCGAATCAGATATAGGGCAATGGGAAAATCTTGCAACGAGCACATCATCAGTGTTTTCTAGGCGGGCTGCTAAAATCTGTGCTAAAGGGTCTAAGAAAGCTCGGTGCTGCCATTATCAAGCGGATCACGCAATTCTTCTAGTCCGAATAGGGAAGAATTAGACCCGCTTTTAGTTGCGACATCTGGGGGACAGGGGGTTGAAAAGGTGTTAGTGGTGGCAGGTGGCGGACAGCTGGTGGGATTAGTGAGAGAGACAAAGGGTTAGATAATTAAGAATATGGGTTAATTGATTTGTGAAGATCTAAGTTCTACGTCATACATGAAAATGTCATAACTCGTAAGGGAAACAGAAACAAAGGCAATGAAGTCGACCAAGTCTCAATGAGAAAGGTACGACTTTGGTGTGGGGAGAAGAGGATGGTTCAGCGACTTCCTAGGACATCGGCGACGACGTCATCGAAATGTCGTCGTTTCATGACGGGGCCAAATTGCTGACAAAGAGTAACTCTGCGTAACTCCTTAACCAACCTCATCATAACGGTATCATCCAGTCTAACCAAGCCACCCAACATCATGCCCTCGATTTCAAACCAGGCTTGGACGGGGGTAAGTTCTGGTTCGGCGGGTAACTTATTGCCATGGGTGACTGCGGCTGCTAGGCCACGGAGTTCCTTCATGGATAGTACTCCACGACCCTCCCATGTCAATGGGCCGTGGCGGCGCAGGTTCTCGTTGACTAGACCACTCGTGGCTATATCCTCCAGGCGGGAGAAGACAGCCGGTGGAGCTGATGCTAGGCAGAGGGCCGATGCTGTTAGGAGGTGGCCGGACTCGGGGAGGTCGCATGGTTGGAGGTCGGTGGGGGATGTGTCGCTGGTGGTGGTGGGGTTGGCTGTTGGGCATTGGAAGTGTTCTCGGCGGAAGTGGTCTGTACAGACGGCCTCGAGGCTGTTAGAAAGGGTTAGTTCGCAAAAGAGGTATGCTGGGATGGAGGAGTTTAAGCCAGCTATGTATGTAGGAAGAGACTCACGCGAGCATGAAGTTGACACCGGCGGTTTCAGCATCGGTTAGACGACCTTTATTGGTGATGGAGAAGCAAGGAACGAGAAGTTCCTGATCGACTGAAAATCGGAACCGGGTACGACGGTTCTCACGGTGTGCTTGGCGACGAAGGGATCCGGCACTTCCTGAGCGACTGGTAGATGGGTTTCGTTGGGAGCGGGGAGCTCGTCGGTCGAAAGTGGTTTCTAGGGCGTTTGGGGAAAGTGGGGGGGATGAGGCGGGGCCGGATGAGGGGGTTGAAGAGGAGGAGGAGGAGAGAACGTCGCCTAGACAGGAGCGGAGATGGGTTGTTTGGCTTTCGAGGTGGAGAGCTTGGGAGCGGTGTCGGTGGGTATGGTAGGCTTGGTAGCGGTGGAGAAGATAGGCGAGACAGGTTTCGTTGGCGGTGGGGGAAGGCGGAGGGGCGAGTGAGGGTGGAGACATTTTGGAATCTTGAATGTTGTTGTTGATCAGTGAAAAGTTGAAGAAGACGAAGGAAGTAGAGAGAGGGTATGGTGGTTTAAGAAACGACAAAAAGTACTGATTTAGTAGCCGCTAGTTCTCGCTAGAAGACAAGATGGAAATGTCGGGGTCGGATGGATGGGTATGTATGTATGTCTCTAGGTAGATGGCTTTCACACGAGTCTATATATGGAATATGACAAAGTACCAAGGAAGTGGAACAAACTCAAAAAAGAAGAAGAAGGAAAAAGCAAAGATGTGAAATAAGTTTTTGCAAATAGTTAGAGACAGAGGCTCAAAGAAGGAAGCCGATTCTTTGACGGGTTAGAAACGGGTTGAATAACGAGTGGTAAGGTGTGACAGTGGTGATTGTTGAACCTTGAATTTTGAATATCAGAAACAAAGACAATATGGCTTGATGTGTGTTTCCATGAAAAGTGTATGTAGTTGTAAGCGGCCGGTGCAGATGTTTTATAAAAGCCGGAAGGTGGAATTGTAAAATAGTGGTTTTTTTGGTTTGTTGGTTTAATGCGGAGTATTTGATACAAGGTGCATATTGATGTAATGGATATCCTTTGCTGTAACGAACCAGCTTAGCTTTTTGGACATGAGAGATCCTAGTTGATTTTGTTTTGCATTTATCATCCAATCCACAGCGTCCCTTGTTGAAGTTGAGCCAGTAAATAACAGTAGTATTGATATGTTTTAACCAAGTATGGTAACAAGTAGATACGTTAAAAGAACCGGGAGGTCAGAGCTGAGAAGTTACGGGGTATTCCGGGGGTTAATCTAGACTCGTAGACTTGTAACTTGGAGTCATGTTTTAGATGTACAAGATATAGACTATAGATTCATTCTTGTTGGGTTAGGTTCGGATTTGACTTTCAAAAGGATTCTTGGAATAACAAGGGGCGCTTGGAGGTTGGCGGGGAAGGATTTTTGGTATTTGAGATTTTTTGATGGACGGTTTGGCGGTTCTAGCGGGACATGACGGACGGAAGACGGCTTATGTGCTTACATACATATAGTATATAGTCATCTCAAAGGGAGTGACGTTTCTCCCTTTCCAAGATTGAACATCTGAATCAATAAATCATCCAAAAAGGTTTCGTTTTCTTTTATAAACTTGCTTTTTTCTTCCTGTTTTGGTCCATTCTTCGTATACATGTTCTTTTCGTTTTCTTTTTTGCTTTGTAAGACATACATACACCCCTGGATACGTCAACTTTGTAATTCCAAATACTTAATTCCTAATGCGGAAAACAACATAGACAAGCGAACAAGGAAAAAGCTTTAACCAAGTCTTCTAAGCCTTCTTTACCGTTCCTTTCTTTTGGGTTTTTTCTTGATCAAAGCTTGAGGTTAGACTGGATGTATAACCGCTCATCAAATCATTCTTGGGAGTTCTATTCCGTTTTCGTAGAATGACATCACAGATATAATTCGTCAATCTGTTCGGTATTCAATCTACCTATACTTGTATAGATTGTACTAACACAATCCCTTGAACTCCTCTTTACACTCCCGATCGTCGGTCTCACTTGTCCCGAAGAAAAAAAACACATGTATCCTCTGGAATCAAGAACCTAGACTCTAACCTCGTTCGTCACTTCACCGCTTCTTTTTTTCAGAAAAAAAAAACACTTATCCCTCAATACTACCTAACCAAGAAAATATGTCTACATCTAGAATCACCATCTCAAATACTACTTCTTGTCTCTCCACTCTAACCTCATCAAAGACGCTTAAAACCAAAAAAAAAACTCAAATCTTATGCATGAAACCCTAACCCTGTCTAACCTCCTTACAAGATGACATACGCCAACAAACCGAAACCCAAAAAATGGAACCGGCGCAAAAGTATTTGGAAGCACATACATATGTACAATACATACATAACAAAGACCCGAAGCCCAAGCTGAGATATTTCTCAGACCACTTTTTCAACTACCATGTTTCCTTGTTCACTGGTTACCTGTGCATCTACAACCTAAACTGTATCGTCACCATGATTGGTTCCTAAGAGAGGAACCCCCCCTCTCCCCTCCATAATCATATCGACAATGCGTCAAATGCAAGTGAATTAGAAATTCTTTTCTATGGACTTCAGCTTTAGCCCACCTCCTTGTAAACACCCCTCCTCGCCATCGTTCGATTTACCTTTTGCCCCGTCATAACGGAAAGAACCGTCCGTCGTCCATCTCGAGCATACGATCCCGGTCTAGAAATAGAAGATGCTTTACTTTGTAACTCTTTTTCCGCTTTTGGTTGTGTTCCGAAGACATGGACGATGGCTTGGATGGGCTGGCTAGGGGATGGTGACCTTGGACTTCGTTGTACTGTAGTATTGATGAACCTAGCGGTGTAAGGTGAGACCTTTTTTTTTTTTTGTTTCCTTTATTTCTGGGTGGCTTTTTGATATCTTGATACAACAATAACTGGGGTCTAGAATCATTGACTTTGTATTCTACTTCTCTTTTCCCGAACGAGGACTTTGTCACCCCTGTCTTGGGTATTTGAGTTTCTCAAAAGGTGATCGTTCCTCCTCGCCTACATAGACATCTTGTGCACGGATAACTTCAAATTCCCCTCAAAAAAGGCGACATTGTTAAGCTGACAAGTCATACAAGATCGCATCAAACCTTGTGTATACTTGTATATCTATGTATGTACACATGTACATATGTACAAATCTAACATGACCCACCTGAATCTTGATACATGCTCACCCTCAAAATCAAGTAGTCTTCTAGACCAAACTTCTAGACCAAATCACCCATCCACCCTCTTCAACGCCAGCTTTCCCAGCCAACGTTCCACAAACCTGCAAGTTATTTGAGTTTCCCTCTCGCCCCCTTAAAGACCGTAGCTGTCCCTGCCATTCCATAAGCCCCATAAATACTCGTCTTCAAATCGCTTGTCAGTGCTTCTGTGGTGGCGTTTCCATATATGGAATTACACACATTAGTGTCCTTTCCCTTCAACACTGCATAGGGTCTATTTTGTCTCTAGGGTTGTTTTATCAAATCATGGTCGTACCGTATATACAATCACTCCATTTGACGAACGTTGATATTGACCCGTTTGTTTTTGAGCCACCCTCTCCACTGTTCGTATTTGTCCGAACCCCCCTCTTCCTGCGTAGAAGCCTTTGCTGGCCAGTCTTGTAGTTCCTCTGGACACGTATCTTTAAAGACCTTGGGCACCCCGTGCCAAGCATACCGTGACTCCTCTGTCATGTAAACCACATCGCCCGACCGAATTCTCAAAAGAACAAACTTCTTATCCGTCTTACCCTCAGCTCTGTCCCTTGCAACACCCTCCCAATCTACTCCGTTTGGCGCAATCATGAATAAACTGTCACATCCAACAGACAGACTCACAAGACCCCGATCCGTCTTTTCGCTGACATCCCGATGCATCATCATTGTGTCGCCCGGTGTATAAAAGTTCACAATGGCTGCTTGTGCAACTGTCTGGGGGAATAACGAGTGTAGGAAAGAGCCCAAGTCTTGGGGGAATGAGGGGGGGAGTGTCCCTGGGTATACTCGGTTCGTCCAGTCAAATTGTCCGCCGAGTGTCATCCATGATAGTCTCCGGTTAAGCACTTGTGTCAGACTGAGGGGCTTATGAACTGAGGGGTCTTTGGGCGTGAAGCGAGTAGCCGTTTCTGGTGGATACGTGAAGAATGACTCCGAATTTGGAGGATAAGGGATGTTGTAATGGAGGTGGAGGTTTGTCTGATGCTCAGGTTTAACGAGGTCCCTATGAATCGTATTATCCAGAATGATTCTTTGCGCCTCAACTGGAATCAAACCAGCCACAATCAACAGACCTATATGCAAGTCAGTCACTCATCACCTATGCAAGTCTCCGCCAACAAAACATACCCGGAACTAACGGATGATACAAGATACGTGCATCCTCTGGCTTCTGCTCTGCTTCATACCCAATGAACTCCCACGCCCTCTCTATATCTCCCGCCGGAATAACTCCCGCCACAGCAAATTCATCCGCCTGTCGGGGATCTCGTGGATCATCAATCTCAGAGCTTTTCAACAACTCCTCTTGCTCTGTGCGTGAGAACCCCTTCCATATCGCCTTCAACTCCGGCGCTGGCTGCTCATGGGCATCCAATGTGCTAAGATCGCGCACCATTTTGACCTTAGAAGCACTCACTCTTCATTCTCCCTGAGACCGTTAGTTACCCCATCACAGCACACTCGTGACACCATGAGGTGAGTCTTATAATAGGGTTATACCCTGGACCAATTCTTTTTCCACCAGCTGGCAGCCCCTCGTCAGCTGAAGACCCTGGTTGGCCCGTTAGCCGCTTGTTTACTTAATTACCGGATTGGGCCACTCCAAAATGTTTTGAGCAACGAGATGTCGTCGTTGTTGGCTTCTTTATATGCCACTCCTGCATGATTTTCCCTCATTGTCAGACGAGTATGGACCTATGAGACCTACCAGAAACGCCCCTTCAGCTTCCAGCCATATAATCCAAAGGAAATCACCATATATACCCGTACCGCGTCAATAATGAATCCCTAAAACTCCAATCACCTAGCTATTTTGCCCTTGCACCAACAAAAAAAACAACCTCCACCAATCCCGTAAATCGTCCCATCTTTGACGCCTTTTCCTTTCCGTTTCCTTTTCAACCCAACACCATCCGGCATCATTTGTCCTTTCTATTTTCAAAACCTCCTCGACACCACGACACCACGACAAAAAAACCCTCCTTCCATCTCTGGTGCACCCCTTGCCTTTCGCAGTTGGCCCGCATCGGTTATTTCTCTAGCGTCCAGCCTCGTCGAATCAACAGCGCGCAGTTGCCTTGTTCTCTCACCGGCTCGTGTTGCACATATTGTCAGTTGACGACCTTCTTTGCTGTTGCTAGCAAGAGACGACCAACGTTGTTCTTGTTTGACTTCCTTGCTTCACCTTGAGTGTTTTTGCTGGCGTTTCTTGTGTTGTCTGTGTTTATACCATTGCTATATTGACCAGCCATGGAGAACTACCAAAAGTTGGAAAAGATTGGAGAGGGTATGTTTAATATTGGGATCCCCGCCATATTCAATACCCCGCCTGCTAACCACCGTCTTTTCGTTTCACCCTCATAGGTACTTACGGTGTAGTTTATCGTGCTCGCGACTTGCAAAATGGCGGCCGCATCGTCGCTTTAAAGAAGATCCGTCTCGAAGCGGAAGATGAAGGCGTCCCATCCACCGCCATCCGCGAAATCTCCCTCCTCAAGGAAATGCGTGACCCCAACATTGTCCGCCTCTTCAACATTGTCCATGCCGACGGCCATAACCTCTATCTTGTTTTCGAATTCCTCGATCTCGATCTCAAGAAGTACATTGAGTCCCTGCCAACTTCGGACGGCGGTCGTGGGAAAGCTCTCCCCGAGGGCTCCTCTGATGTCCTCCGCACCATGGGACTCGGCCCTAAAGTTGTTAAGAAACTCATGTGGCAGTTGTGCCAGGGTGTCAAATACTGCCACATGCACCGGATTCTGCACCGTGATCTCAAGCCTCAGAACCTGCTTATTGACCGTGATGGTAACTTGAAGCTTGCTGATTTCGGTCTGGCTCGGTCGTTTGGTGTTCCGTTGCGCACATACACTCACGAGGTCGTCACTTTGTGGTATCGCGCACCAGAGATTCTGCTGGGTGGTAGACAATACTCGACTGGTGTCGATATGTGGAGTGTAGGATGCATCTTTGCTGAGATGTGCACCCGCAAGCCACTCTTTGTCGGTGATTCTGAAATCGACCAGATCTTCCGTATCTTCCGGTAAGTTTCCTCTTCAACATCTTCTTATATAAAACCAACTAACAACGACCTTCCGCAACAGTATTCTTTCAACGCCCACCGAAGAAGTCTGGCCTGGTGTCACTTCGTATCCCGATTTCAAGTCGTCCTTCCCCAAGTGGCAGCGTGACCCTAACGTGTCTCTCTGCAAGCCTTTGGACGAGGTGGGTCTACACCTGCTTGAACACATGCTCGTTTACGACCCCGCTGGCCGCATCTCTGCTAAACAGGCGTGTAACCATCCATACTTTGAAGATTACCAGAACACGGCCGCCGCTCAGCCGGCTGGCGCCCGCGCGCGGGCTTACTACTAGATTACCACCAGATTGGCGTCATGGGCTTATGATATCCACAATGTCTATTTCATTTTTAATGTTTACAACTTTCGTGCAACAGTTACAGGTGTCTTACATATTGTGTTTGAGTCTATAGTTCATGCAAAGAATAAAAAAAGTTGCGCAAAGACATGCCGACGTCAAAAAAAAGTATCTCCTCCGGACAGGCTTGAACTGTCAACCTCCTGATTGCTGAACTGGATAGTTCGTAACAGTCAGACGCGCTAGCCAATTGCGCCACAGAGGATTTCGCTTGGTGAGGGGTGTCGTATAACGGCTTATCGGAGCTGCCCCGAAAAATCCGGGGGTGAAAAAAAGAATCATTGATGGGGTGAACCGGGATTGAACCGGTGACCTTTAGATAACTGCTCCGAAGAGCTGGGCTGAAGTTTAGTAGCTTCAGTCTAACGCGCTCCCAACTGCGCCACCACCCCTTGTTGTTAGGAAGACGGATTTCGGGGGTTATATAGATGGGCGGGGCCGGTGGGATTTTTTTTTTTGGAGCGGAGCGGGGGAGGTTACGTTGAAGGATACAACAATGAGGAGGGGTAAAGAATATAACAACAAAAACAATAAGGAGGGGGAGGGGGGAGGTTTTGGCGAGGGTGACGATGAGGTTCTATTTTAACCTAACCTTCTTCCTTGATACTCTCGGAATGGGACCTTTGAGGTCTGGAGGCGCCATTTCCATCGGAGAGGAGATGGATTATCCCCCAATTCGTTGTTGGTTGTATTAAACCACACACTACTCCCCTTTTCCCTTCTTTTTTTCCAGGTTCTTGCCTCTTCTTAGGCCCAACCTGATCGATTGCTGCCACGCTGGTATATCTCGACCCCCTAAAGAGCATTCTTCAATGGATGGAGACATTTAAGGACACATTGAAGCACTCCGCCGGCACTCCGTCGCGTTTCTTGGAAGAGGGTTCCACGTCGGATGTGCCTTGCTTCTGTGTGTTCTTTGCTGGAGCTCCTTTTTTCAGGAACCGTTTGTGTTCTCGTATGACGACATCGCACTCAACTACGACAAACACATTGACGATAGGCGACCGATCTCCAGAGATGGTTCAGCGGGGTTTCTACGCAGTATGGCTAATGATTGGGCATTGGCTGTTGTCGTGGACTTTCCCGGCAATTTTCAGACTCAACCGTGCGACAACTACTTATCACCCACCATTAGTCTACCGGGAATATCGAGAGCTCGTTCTGTGGACTACCGGGGTAGTACATACAACCATCATGATTCAACACATTTCGAACGACCCAGTCATGTTCTATTGACTCCTTAGCCCGCGTCTGCCCTTCGCAAGCCCGCACTCGCTAGCACTTGTTGGGTTTCCTCCCTTGCCGTATCAAGAGGCTCTCATCTACTCCGGCGGCCCGACCACTGGCTGGACCTTCCCTTTGCAACTCCGCTCTCTTCGTTGCCTTCCAATTTCCCTACCTGTCCGTCTCCTATCCCGCTGACCTCCGGCCCGTCTGTGCCCTCCTCTGCTCTGTCCAATTCGGCTTACACTTCTGTGCAAGTTTCCACTGGAGTCAATTCGTCCAATGTGTTATTGTTTCCTGTGTTTGCCGACTCTAGCATTGATTTTGATTTTCCCATCAATATGCCTTCCGGAGCCTCCATATCCGTTGTGTCTCCTACGGTACCAGAAGTTTTTATCCCTCTTAGAAGCGATCAACTACGCCCCACTGTTAAAGATTCATCCGATCCGCTGGCGGATATACTTTGTCAGAATGAGAGGTTCTTGCCTGCTGTTAGTGACGATCCTCGGTCGAATCATGCTAGACACCTTGAGGCAGTTCTCGAAATGGACAGATTCCTACCTGACATACCCCTGACCTACGATGACCCAGAGTCCGAGACATCGTTTGACATTCCGCCGCCCCCACCTTCCAAACGCCATGATTCATACCACGCATGTGACAAACAGTTGATCGACTTTCTGCATGCACATGGCGCCGCTTTGTCTATTCGCGGCAACCAAAAAAACAAGTCGAAGAGATCTCGTAAGACGTCATCACAGTACGTGTATCTCAATTGTTTTCACGGACCCGGCGTGGCATCTAGGTCAATGGGCATACGGAACACGTCCTCGCAAAGAACCGATTGCCCAGTTCGTTTTTGCTGCTACACGAGCAGGGCTACCGGTGGTAAATGGATATACAAAGAAACGAGCGGGGAATCCCACAATCACAAAGGTTGTATTGATCCCCACGCCTACTCCCTTTATCGCCGGTGGACTAAGGCGCAATTGCATCGTGGTTTGCAGATTTTCCTTCTCCCAAAGTGCACTGCCCTGAAGATGTATTTCGATATGAAGACCTCCTTTCCGAACGCCTATATCACGAGACCCGACATTTACAACATGCGGTCGATGTTTCGACGAAGGATGCTTCAAGGCCAAACACCATTGAATGCATTCATCCAACAACTGAACGTATTGGGTTACCCGTACAAAGTCAATCGCGATGACAATAATCATTTGAAGGGTATATTTTGGACATTGCCGTGGGGGATCGAGATGTGGCGGAAATTCAATCATTGCCTCGGTATGGACATCACCTACAAGACCAACCAGCATGATATGTATCTCATGCAAATAACGGCTCAGACGCACCACAACTCGATTGCTCACTTAGCATTTGCATTAATGAGGTCCCAGGCAAAGCCGTCGTTCGACTGGATCGTTGGTTGGATGAAACTTTTTCTTGGACAGTACTCCATTCCACTACCATCTGTCATCCTGACAGATTATGACAAGGCCCTTCGCAGCGCTCTCGATGAAGGCTTTCCTGACACACAGCTGCAACTTTGCGTATTCCACATCAACAAAGAGATGATGAATCTATGCGCAAGGCGAAAGCATTACGCATGGTCACAGCCTGGAAGAACATAGTCAAGGTGCCGAGTTTTGTTGGTTTTTTGGCTGCCTGTCGTTATATGGTACTGGAGTATTATCCTCGCCAAACGTTCATTTTGCAGTACATATCCTCAACGTATCTTACTTTGAAACACATATGGGCCGAATGCTACATCAGTAAGGGCCGCAACTTCAACCAGAGGACAAATAGCCCTATGGAGTCGGCAGTTTTCTGTCCGTTGGCACATACACCCGGCAATGGTAAGTACATATCTACATATATACGCGGTTGTTTACCGTCTTTTGCGTGCAATTTTTAACCTTGAATTATTTTCATGTTTGTGTGTACATAGATTCAACCTTCACACAATTTACCGCTCTACGACCCCCTTCCGATTCCCGGTATTGGTTCTAAAAAGATCCATCGTCCGCCAGTTCAGAATCAAAAAGTAACGGGACTTGATTCTCGTCCCACATCCACATGGGAACACGGAATCGAAGGCGGCGTGCTGCGCCCTTCGATCTCCGCGGCAAACTTATCGGATCAAATTGGTACTCCGACAACTTCTAGGATTGAAGCTCCTAATTTGACATGGGCGGACGCATTGGAGCTTGATGCGGCTTCAGAGAGCCGAAGTGCGGGCAGACTATGCAAAGTTTCAATGGTTTGTTGAGGGCTCATCGCCAACTAGCCATGGCTGATCAAGCATTGCGTTCTTGAAGGTTTTTTTGGATTGTTTCAGGCTTTTTTTCGAGACGTGAGTGCACATGTATGTACATTTGGTGCATGGCATGTGACATACGGCGGCCCTCCTGGTGTTCGTCGCCGGGCCCTAAGTTGGTCATAGGAGGATTCCTTGGCAGAATACACTCGCATCTCCTCATCGTTCGGGACTGGTCCACAGGACGACATCTGTGAGGTCGTCGTATCGATGGTTAGCTCTGTTCAGGTAGACGATAAATAAAACTACTACAACAACGAGATTTACTTTGCCTGGTCACAAGGGCTACTCTATTTTCTTCAATCTCTCAATTTCTGACTGTCCAAAGGGCTTCTTTAAAATGACGTCATCCTCAATTTCTTCTGTCCGTGACGCCGTCGTATTGATAGTCCACGTTGTTCAGGTAGACGTTAAAGAATGCAACAACAAAAGAGAGGTAATTGTAGATATGTGTATAGAACACGAATGAATTACACATTCGATATAACGTTGCTAGTCAAAATTACTATTCAATGAGTCCGAATTTACCGTGTCCTGGACTTGAAACGTTGAGACTCGATTGGCGTTGTGGTATCCTCAAATATCAATTGGACCACAGCCAACTACAAATACAAAATGACGATTTAAATGCAAATTTGAAGATCGAGTTCCGATATACTATCACTATTCTCAACCTGTTACTGTCAGGCGGATGTCATCCCTTTGTCTCCCTTCCGTACCACCCAGTAATGCTTTGTGTACCCAGAGTGTAGCGTACCTGCATACATACCAACAAACAAAGACCTCGCACAAGCCATCTCCGGCTCTTCACTATCTGATAAATACGGCGATAATGTAGAAATCTTCCACATACGACCATAGCCTGTGGAAAATACGGGGTCCCGTCTGCTCCCCCATAGTCAAGCCACAGAGCGCTGGATTAGTAGTACGGTGGGTGACCACGTGCGAATACCCGGTGTTGTATGTTTTTTTGGGTGTTTCCTTTTTTTTTGAAGGCAGAATCTCTGGATTGGAGATGGGATTTGTCTCTGGGTTGATGGTGGAGGGTACCATTTTTATGACGGGATGGTTGTGGATAGATGGGTTTGTTTGTGTGCGTGTATACTATGAGAGTCGACTGTTTCTCAACTTGATGTTTCTGCGATCTTCATATAGATATTCACTGCGTCGACGTGCCTACCTTGACTACCGCCGTCTCGCCCTTTTGTTCCTTGAACCGCGGACACACACATCTAAGACGTCATCTGGATTATGGCATTTAAGGGTTACGTTGAACGGCGCTACTGTGTTATAGGGTCAACTTGGAGAATCTAAACGTCATGTCGCCATGAAAACTAATTCGGAACGATCCCGCTACTAGCGTGGGATCAAACAATGTTTAGGATCCTCCGGGGCAAAAGGCTGTTGTTCCCGTGCAGGGAGGTGTTGAGTTGTCGACTACCATGGAGATCTCACGATGTATAATGATGTGGAATATCTACGAACTTGGTTATCAATGTACATAATGATACTAAATTCAGTGGTTTGTGGCCAATTGAAGACTGTAAGTCTTCGGTCCATGGCCATTATCATTAGTCAAATGGCAACTGTCAAGTTGCCCCCCTCTAAATGTATTGCCGTAAACGGTGAGACAACTGGCGATATGTTGTCTTCACCTGCGTACTAGCTCGATTTAATTATGAACATATTTGGAGAACCAAAAACTATTTAAGTAGCAGAGAGTCTGCATAGTCTACTGGATTAGTTTTGAGTTTTTGTTATTGTCATTCGTTGCACACTTTTGGATATCCAATTCTGTTGGTTGGTCGTTATCGTTTATCCCGTTCTTTATACAATCTGATTATCTATATAAGATCCATTCTTCCGTTCATTTTTATTGTTGTCTTCGACTTCTGTATTGAACATCATTTTCTGCACCTACCTCTTATCTATACTTGGAAGATACCCCATATACACTTATACGTCACATTTTAATTCGACCTACTACCTTCGACTATGTCCGACGCTACAGGGCAGAATGCCGGCCGTTGGTCCCCCCACCACGCCGACGTTGACATCTTCCGGATCATTCAACAACAATCTCCGGGTCACGTGGACTTTTCCGAGATGATTCTCTCTGAATCATTCGACATCTTCTCAGAAGAATCAGAAACACCCGTGAGCAGCGATGAAGACGACACTACCAACGAAGGCCTTGTAAGTAAAATTTCCCAGCACATAAACTGGTGTCACATAACTTGCTAACACTACGGTGCAGAACTCTGACTCTTATGAGTTGAACGCTTCCACTCAGGCTATGGAGTATGAACTTCCCCGTCGTCTAGGGTCACATCGCCAAAATCAGTACACATCAAGTGGTCCCTCAAGTTCTACGCGCTCAAACACCTGCCCATTTTCGCAAATCTTTCAAGACTGGCGTGCCGAAAAGAACAAGTTTGATCCCACTAGACCGGTGCGCCATGTCCCCAGAGACCCCATGGAACCCTCTGTGTTTGACTTTGATGATCCTGAGCAGTGGGAACTCCCGGAACCGATCCCCAACGACAACACTCTAGGCCACGGCGGGATTTGGCACGAGGATGATCACAGAGTAGAGAAGCAAGTGTCTAGAAGGGCTCAGGTTGAGGAGATTCTGGACCAAGATCTTCGGCGGACCACTTTCATCCAGGCTTTTACACATGACTTCCCACGCAACACCAGCAATAACAGCATGTCGCCTGAGCAATTTAACACGATGCTTTGGGATGTGAGTAACGGTCAAGTTGGGAACGTCTGGCCTGAAATTGAAGGGGATATGGAATACCGTGAGCGCAGACAATTTGCTATTGAAATGGCACGGGAATCCTTCAAGAATATGCGGAATCAGTTGGTAGAGTGGTTACGACAGAATCCGGATATCTTGGGAGAGCTGCTGGAAGCAGACGTTAGAGAGGATGGTTTGGCAGAGCAGGAAAATATTGAGTGGGCAGATTGGGAACCAGAGATGGAAGAGGGAGAATGGAACGGTTGGGGAGTCACACTGCCGCGGGAGGACGATGGGAACGGGGAAATCGCGGAGCAAGCTTCGGAAGAGCAGGAACATATTGAGTGGGCAGACTGGGAGCCGGGAATGGAAGAAGGAGAATGGAACGGCTGGGGAGTCACACTGCCTCGAGAGGATCAACAGAACAACGAGGAAGCGGCAGAATTAAACGAGTGGGATGACTGGGAAAATATTCATCACGCGGAGGATGATGAATTATATGCTGAATTACTCCGCCCATCAAGCCCGACAAACTCGATGGAGGAATATCAAGAAACTGACTGGGAAATTCTGGAAAACCTGTTGAGGTTGGAAGACGAATCATACGGTATATCGTGGCGTGGATAGGACATTTGGGTTGACTGGGTCGCCCGGGGGAATGGTATACCTTGGAGGAAGTGGATTGGCAGGGGGAATAGAGACTTGTAGATGGGTAACACAGACCACCACTATCGCGACAGAGTCGCTTCAAAATATAAATTTGCCTTGGATATACATGTATAAAGACACTAGTGATTAACTTTATGTGGCGTGCTATGTTTCTTTGTTAATGTCGAGTCTACCTAGGGACAGTATGTGCAGCTTGATGAGTCGAGAACAAAGGATGCGTATGTCCTTGCTATGTACAGGAACTGGGAAAAGTATTACTCCGAATCTCATGAACTCCGAGTTAAAATATTACGGTTGTAGGCTGAGTTTGCCGGCTGTTATCGTGCAGTCTCAAGGTGTCCCGATCCACAGGATAGACTGTGTTTATGGTATACGCCTTAGCAAGTACGTTATGAGGGAAGGCATCGAAGTGATCCTTCCATGCAGTCTCAAAAGAGTCGATCTGCCCAGAAGATTTGTGAGCATAGTGGGGCTGTGACCTGCGGAAATAAAAACCCTGGGTAGATCAAAGGGGGTGTGCTTCATAATCTTCTTGGAGCTCTAGTTGTCCGTCGTCGGGGCGATCGTAAGAGTGCCACTCAGAATCAAAGACTCGACATCGGTAGCGGCATTCGGAGCTGCGGCAGTAACATTGGCCGCCATAGCAAGGGGCGCAAGGGGTGCATTGGGTGTGATATCTGTAGCGGGCACTTCGTTTTCAAAGGGCGCAGCACCGGAATCTACTGCGGTCGCTTGTTGAACTGCCTCGGTGATAGCTGCGATAGCACCGGGTCTTGGTGTCCGACGGAAGGAGATCTTGCGACGTGAAGTGCCAAATGCTCCTCGATCGGCAATTCGCCGGTTCCAACCTGCGGGGATCTTGCGGGCAGTGACAGGATTCGCCATGGTGTTACGACGGAAGAGCTTCGGGGGTCTAAAGGCGACATGCTTGCGCTCCAGCATAGAGCTGGTTGATGCACGGCCAGCGGGCGTGTCGGGTGAAGGCGTGGTGGCGCGCACAAATGAAGGCCGAGGGACCAGTCCCCAGTGAACAATGTAATTGGTGTCATAAGCAGCGAGCTGAGATCTAGCGTAAGCTAAGTCGGAAACGGGGTATACAGTGAAGGGGCCGCTGATGGTGGCGCGGCGACTCGTCTTGTTTGGTTCATTTTGTGCTTTTTTGGAGGGTTCCAAAACTGTCTCTTCGGGGAGTGTGGCCGTCTAGTCCATGCGCTCCTCTTCATCGACAGCGGCGGGGACGGGGACTGGCGCAGAACGATATGTGTATGTCGGTGCTGGTGTGACGGGAGTATCGTGTGCCTCGGTGGAAGATGCGTCTGAGGTCTCTTCCGGACGAGTAGGATAGAAAACGGGGTTGTTGTGTTGGACCGGGGAATTGGGATAGACTGGCTTGATGGGAGGTAATCGCTCGAGTTTGTCAAGGCCAATTGGGGCGTGGGCGGGTTGGTCAGGCGGGGGGCGGGAGGCGCCGTCGCCGGGTGCAAAGGGATTGGGGATGAAACCGAAAATCATTGTCGAGCCGTTACATGGATAAATCAGTTAAGCTAAACAATGACAAGTGGGCGGCTATTGCTTTGTTCGATCAATAGTCTCGGTGTGAAGGTGGCTTTGATAACGAACGCAGGACGAAGAGGACTAGGTTCGTGGAGAAAATATTTTGAAGTGAAAACCATGTGTGGGATGGAAACATCCCTCTACCTTGGCTGCTTGGGTCGGCCTTTTACTTGTTAGACTTTCCTGACTCAATCTCTATCTGTGTTATTTCCCGTTCTGGACATACATCCATGGTCGTCCTTTCCAGATCTGGGTATAGATCTTTGTTGCCTGGTTACGGCTTTGTAGACAAACACGCAAATCACAGTGACGTCACGGGCATGCTCCGTCGTATAATAGGTTGCAAAAAAGACGGGCTGGCTCACGATGGTAGATATGAAGGCTTGGGTCGGCGGCCTAGACGACATGCTGTGACGTTTTGGTCTTGGGGAATTGGTATGTGAAGAATGCAGTCTCTTCTACCAACTTTGTACATATGTTTGCTAAAACATATGATGTCCCATTTCAGAGCTTCTTTGTGGCCATGTCTCGTGAGCAATGTCAAAAGCAATGTGAGTGAATTCATTTCCCAAAGACGGTTTTCACACATGGTTCTGTGAGAGACTCGCAAGACCATGGGATGATTACTTGCTCACTAACGTTGGAACCGGCCATGCTAACAAGATTTAGGGGGGCGAGGAAGATTACAACCCTTTGATCGATATCAGGGTGATAAAAGCCGAACAGGATGAACCTTTGGAGATGGAGTATCGGTTTACTCCTCGCCGTCTGGTACGGGCTGGCACCAAAAGCGCTGCTTTTACTATTCGCGGTCCGATACGGTCGATGTCGTGAAGCTATAAGCCATTTGCTCATGTTGACGGGCAAATCCGAATCGTCACTCTCCATCCCGGCTCAGGTTTAGACCATTTGCGATGCACCACCACTGTCCACGATTTCCCTGATGCAGGCGGGAAATAGACGTGCTTGTTATTGTTGTTGTTGTTGTTTTATTTTACGTCTACCTAACTAACTTTACCTGTTAATACGACGGCTCCCCAGACAAGTTAAAACCCCAGATGATAATGTCCTCATAGAATCCTCCCTTGGGTGGTCGGCAATTGCGAGAATGCGTATGTAAGTATAGAGGTCCTCCCCAGACCAAAAAAAGAGCCAGGTGAAAAATTTAAAAATGAAAAAAAAGAACAAAAAATAAAAAACACCGAGAGGGTCTATACTCGGCATGGCCCGAAGGCGCCCCGCGGGGCCCAGGCTCGTCCTGGTATTTTTGGCCTGCGGCCGATCCAGCAATAAAATCAAAAATCAGTCGCCACAGTAGTTTTATATCCATCGGACCTGGGGGACCTGTGACATATCCATTTCCTCCAGATGGTGTTCTCTTCTTCTTCCGCCTGCACCTCCTCCTGTCGTCCTCCAGCTTCTCCGTCGCCCTCAACACCCGGCTCCGTAGCTTCCACTTCATCCACTTCCATCGCGTCACCGACTTCCTCATCCAACTCCATCTCCTGCACCTCCTCTTCCCCGCTTCCCCTTCTCAAAGCAGACGCTGTTGTCATCCTCGGCCGTCATTCCTCCATGTTGCGACGTAGAACCGAAGCCACGAAACTCATCGACTTCGGCTTGCGCAGCAACTTGCCTGCAAACTTGAAAGACCACGGGCGCTTGAGCGCCTTGCACGTCCACCAATGAGCCCGATCTTTTTCTTTACCGCAGAGTGGACAACCCAGCGTAACATCGTGACCGAACTTGCTATGATAGTAATCACAATCTCCGTGTCCGGTCTTGGCTGCCAGAATGTAGCCAAGCTCAACTCGTTCGACTTTTCCGTAGTGCTTGAAATGGAAGGGCTGTACGCTGGTCATGTCGATATCTCCTTTGTATCCCTTCTCGCTAGCCAATCACTTGTTAAAGTCCTCGCGGAGTTGGTTGCGACACCATCTCCGGGCTCCGGCCAGGCTTAAAATGGGCGCCGAGACAACTCCCTTGCACCCTTCTTTAGCTTCTCTATCCGCCTGTTCGTTACCTGCCAGACCGACGTGGCCTGGTACCCAAAACACTTGTACTTTCCTCGCAGGGTCTTCGTCTTTCTAGTCTGCCAGAATACGTCTGGTCTCGTCAATGGCCTCCTGTGATGTGCTATTGTGGGTGGCTGCGTTACACAACCGCGACACGACACTTTGGTTGTCTAGACAAATCCAGATCTCGGTGGCGCCTGCGACTTTCGTGGCACGCCTAGCGGCTTCCCAGGCCGCGTGTGCTTCTGTGTCTGCTACCTCCCTCCATGTACCCCATATGCCACCCAGAACCTGTCCATCCCGAGGTGAGTCGTGAGCCATCTGTGTAGAGCCAAATCTCTTTCAACTCTTTTCTTTGTTCTCTGAGTTCCCGATGTAGAATGGCGTGTGTCTTCTTGTCTGTATGTCTGTTGTCTGTGATCCGGTCGGTGTTTGGCGGGGGGCGGTCCGCCGGCTCGAAGAGGTCGAGGACGGGTCCGTATTCACGAAGGGGCATGGGGAGTAAGTCGAGCATGGCTTTGGTGGTGGGAATTTCGGCCGTCTTGACTAGCGGGTGTTCTTTGTCAAGGGTGTGCCACCGGATAGCTTCTCTTTTCAGTGTGGCTTCAAGGTGATAGGCACCTTTTTGGCGCTGGGGCATTGGGAGAGGAATTCTGCCCGGTGATTACGCAGGGTGGCGATCAGAGGCTCAGCGAACTTGTTGAGGCGTGCAGCTTTGGTGATCTGTTCTATGGCATTGTCCAGTCTTTCAAGGACTTTGCGATCTTTTGGATCCAGGTGGAGAAGTTTATCACTGGCCATGCTATGCCAGATGGAGTTTTTCAATCCCGTGGTGGGTTCTTTAACACGCTTGGCAGGATGGGCGGGCCGGGTATCGTCGGCCGGGCCAGGCTTAATGGGGGTCGTGCCAGGGGCGGCTTGCGCGCTCCGGGTTTGGATGATCAGATTGACAATGTCATTCTTCAATTCCTCGGACATAGGTCCATGTTGATGGGTATTGGGAGCCATTACGGCCGTTGATTGATTCATAACTTTGGTCCATGCGCCATGCGTGGTCTACCCCGTCGAAAGCACCTGCAATGTCCAACTGGAGGAGTAGAGCTTGCTGTTTCGGTCCACGCCTCTGCGCAAACTCCTGCACCGCTCGCACCGCGGTCTCCATGGAACGGCCCGGTCTGTTACCCATCTGACCAACAGGGAGGTACGGGGCCAGAGCCTTAGATAGGCGTTGAGCTGCTATCCTCTCCGCTACTTTTCCTGTGGTCGATAACAAGGAGATCGGTCTCCACTCACCCGGCTTCTTGCGGTCATTGGCAGATTTGTCAGGTTTGGGAATGATCCGGAGGTGGTATCATTCTTGTTGGCATGTCATGGGGATCTTCTGGACTCCGATATTTCGTAAACTCTCTTGCGATGAGGGACAACAGCCTTACGGCCAGGCACAACCTCCGGCTGGGACTCCAGCTCCTCTGCACGTCACTGTGGTATGACTGTTGGGACACTTCGTTGTTGTGCCCAAAAGCGGACTTCAGCTTGGCGAAGAGCTGCGGTTTTCTGTGCGGCTAACTGGATTGCCATAAAATCACCACCAATACCCATAAAAAAGTTCACTACTCTGACACCCTGGAAGCTGACGTTCTAAAAGGTAGACAATGTGCGCACTCAATGAGCCTACACGGAACATCATTCATTGGATAGAAACACATGGCCGGATGATGCTTCCTGTTGTAGGTCTGTGACATGGTCCTTTTGCTGTCAACTATCTATGTGCCCTTAGTTATTTCGTTAGATTCAGTGCAGCTTCCATATCCCGTACCAAACCATCAAGTACTTTGGAAGAATCGTCAAGTACACCGTTCCGATTGTCGTCGCCATCATCCTAGAAGTCTTTTGCCGCATAAAGGTCATCAAGTATGCCTGCATCGTCGCCATCACCGCCAAATGTATTGTCATCAGGAATGGGCGCTTGTTCGCCGTGGGGTACACCATTCAGGGCAGGCCATCGGCCTGCCATGTCAACGGGTCCGGAAACGCAACAGGAAGCTCAGACAGCTCGAACAAGTACTCAAACTCATGTATACCTATGTGTACGTATTCACCAGTTAGCAATGCTGCAGGTGTAGAGTGACAGCTAAAAGAA
This sequence comes from Huntiella abstrusa, assembly GCA_025685495.1. Lineage (NCBI taxonomy): Eukaryota > Fungi > Ascomycota > Sordariomycetes > Microascales > Ceratocystidaceae > Huntiella > Huntiella abstrusa. The sequence continues at coordinate 103,445 of JAJNMT010000165.1, read as the reverse complement.
CTTACCCCGTCGACAATTGATCCCTGATTCCTCTGGCTAGACCATTCCTTCACCTCCCGCTCAAACGAATCCCACGTCATCTTCTTAGCGTCGTACCTGACATTACTACAAACTTTGCAAGTCTTTGCCGGATCGCCGTTGTAATCCAAGCTGAACTCTTCCGGGGGATGGTAACGGCGGCATTTATAGCAATGTGGCTGCTTAACCCCGGTGTTGCTATCAACAGGCTTCCGCTTTTCAGCCCTTTTCTGCTCTTGCTGCAGTGTGTTCACGACACATAGCCCCAAACTTCTTTTTGTTCTTTGGGTAGTATCACAAGTGCCAGCGACTTGCAAACATATCCTTCGTCAGAGTTTTACCAAGGCGGTCCATCTCGGTCAATTCGTGAGCACAAGGACACCCGTACTGGTTCCGAAACTGACTACTACAGGGTTGAAGGGCTGAGATAATGGGTTGGACGTCAGGGCTTGGATTGATAACCGTACAATAGGATTTTCGCGGTACCATTTGCGACTTGAGATACTTGTGCCACTGTTCCATGGTGAGATCAATGGCAGAACGTGCGACTTCAAGATTGACGTGCTTCAACAACTCCACAGTCTCCAAGCCGGTTCGTATATTTGTAGATTGGTTATCCACAGACTCTTTGTAAGCTTCCTCCTTGAGGCAGATCATATGGGACAGAGCGATATGAAGCTGCAACAAGTCACCCCGACCGTGTCGAAGGTAACTCTTGAGGGAGTAATGGACCGACTCGGTAGGACTGTTTGTCGTCTGTCGAAAGTTGCGAAAATCATTAGTGAAGCATGTTGCCCAAAGATGTCGGACAGGAAGTAGACGGGATGCCATGTAGTCCAATATATTTTTTTGTTTGGACGAATAATCGAAAACCATTCGGCGACAGGCGGCTAAAAAGGCGTCATGAGTTGGCGCGTAGACGATGCGCTTCCATGCTGCAACCATAGGGCGGGACGCATGGTATTTGACCTCATCAGGGCCACAAACAAATTCTTGGGCGATCCGCGCCTCGACGTTCCTGTTTATGTGAAAGACACAGAGTTGTTGCTGTGTCATTGGGAACTCATTGTCAAGGGCATTACGGAGAGCAGGCTCATTGTCGGTAATGACCACACAGGGCTCTGCAATGCCGTAAGTATTCATCAAAAGTCTCATCTGGGTCGTAATCCACCGGTATGCTGTTTCCTTCTCACATCTCACCAAGGCGAATGCCAATTGCGCAACAGTGTTCTGGTCCGTGACCGCGGTTATCTGCATTAGGAAAAGGTTATGCTTGTTGGTTTTGTACGTGATATCCATGAACTTGGTTTCGCGGTTAGAGAGGCAACGGAAACGAACTGGGCATTCGATTTTCTTCGAAGATGTTTGGCGTGGGCTGTATGATCGCGACTCCCTGCGATTGCGTAGGGTTGTGAGCAGGGGCTCAAAAAACTTGTTGAGACAGGCAGCTTTGGTGATCTGTTCTATGGCATTGTCCAGTCTTTCGAAGACTTTGTGATCTTTCTGGTCAAGATGTAGGAGCTTATCGCTGGCTATACTGCTCCAGATGGAGTTTTTCAACCTCATGGTTGGTACTATCCTACCGAGGTCAAAATAGCACACGGAAAGACTCAGCTGGCTGCAGGCCGATTAATTGATTGATGATTCTTTTGGTCTCTAAAAACGTATTGAATCTGGGTTTTGAGTCTGAGGACGACAGCGTTCTGATTCTTCTGAGAAGATGCGACTCGCTTGTAGCCGGTGATTTCGAATGATGTATAGAGTTCTTGAATCGCATCTTTCTCGGTGGTGAGCTTCCTAAGGACACCGGAGCTGTACGCTTCACGACGTCACTTAGGCTGTGACAATTCTAGGAGGGATATTGCCGGTTCATCGCTCACAACGACAGATTAATACACCCAAGTCGATTGTCAGATTTGAAACATCCACTTGGTTCTTGTGTATGCAGTAACAAAGATGTCTCCTTTGTGAGTCAACATCAATAACTGCTGTATCTGGTTGGTCATCACGAGAACAGTCGCTCCAAAGTCCTTAAGCTCGAGTATCTTCATTTAGAAATGACGACATCGGGTTCACACGCAACCCTATTGGATCTCCGTCGGAGCTGCCAATGAAGAAGGCGAAGCTATCCTGAACGAATCCTTCCGTGTGTCCCCCGAGACTAGCCAGCGTCTTCAATTCTGCTCCCCTTCGGGTGGGTTTAGTGGATGAGTGAATAGCAGCCGCAATGGCGATAATATCCTGACGGCTGGTTCTTGTCATCGGGAGGCAAAAGTCGACCAGCTGACGTTCAAAACACCGTGGGCAAAAAGTTGAAGTAAGCGCTGGGTATTCATAGATCAAAATCCATCGATGCGTGCATAAATCTAAGAGGGTGTTAGCTATCTAGCATATGAATAGGTAATACGAGTACAGTAGACTCACGTTCAACCAGCGCTGCATACTACACGGCCTAGGCCATAGTAGCCGAGGGCATGAAAAAAGGCATTCAAATTGCACGCATCGTAAAAAGGGCAACTGCCATCACAGAGTGAGCGCAGAGCTCCGTGAATTGGAGTAAAGACTAAATTACTCAACTTCCCAACTCGCTGTGAGCTTAGTTTCCCCGCACTAATTAATGGTGGAGCTTTCGATTCTTAGGGATGCTGCTTATATGAGCATCTTTTAAGTGGGTCGAGTCCGTAAAGGGTGCCATTCGCCCGCTGAAAGAAATGAGCTCTGTGTTATGATATAGAGTCGGGACTGTTAAATCAGATTGGGACAAGAATGGAAAAGCTGACCATTAAAGAACAAGACTAAAACTGATACTAAAGTACGGAATAATGGTCGGGTTTATATACTAGATTCTTCGGATCTCAGGAGAAGATGGTCGTCGAATAGGGGTAGAATCCTAGCCACAAGGATGTGGAGCAAGACCAGGGTTGATACCCTAACACTCTGTGCACACGTTAGTTAATTCCGTTTGATTTTACTAGCTGGTTTTCTTCCGCGTTTTGACAAGACGAACTATGACGTCATTGCGATCTAGACTCGGGCGGGTATTACCGTCACTGCCGCTGTCAGAGTACGTGTGTTGTAATATTCTGCTTGAGAGCAAACTCATCAAGTCGGAGTTTCTTGAGAGGTTTTTTGCTGTGCAAACTATTGAGATTACACTATGAACGACATGAGAAACCTCGAGTTGATACCACACTATTCATCACTCCCGTCAGCTGGCAACAACTTCACCAGCGGTATCATGGCTAAGAAGTACAGCCAGCTGTTCACAGATGGTACATGCTAAACATATTATGTGTATACAGACAATTAACTCGAACCCAAGACCTTCTGCCTTGCGACTGCTACAAATACGGTTCAATCGTCTAACGTAGGAGTGGCGGCTGGCTCCTATGCAGCCATGGACAAGACATACAGATTTAGATCATTGATCAAGTCTCCAACTTTTGGGCGCTCCAGTATTTTAAGAAGTAGCCGATTTTTGGAAAACTTTCCAATCTGCCTCCTCTTTCCGACAATTTTTCGCCGTCGTGAATTTTTTATCAGATTCTTGTATATTTCACAGGACATTCGCTGTTGTCTATCTCCATCACCTATTCTACATCGCATCAAAGTCACATTTCGTCGTTTGTTTCTTCTTAAATACATTCATCTCGACCGATTTATACATTTGAAAGTCTACTTTTAAAAAAACTATGAACTCTCCTACATCGAGCGTTTCCGAGGGTGTGACATCCCCCGCCTCTTCTGGTGTGTATTCCACTGAACCACCAACTTACGCCGACGCTACCGGTGATTCAGATACTTCGCCCCGGTCTTCTGAATCTGGTCGGTATCTGGGATGCTCTTGCGGTCCCCTTCTTAAGACGGCACACTCGCGGGACGACGCCGAAGTACTTGTTTGCCTCCCCATTCCGTCGCTCTATCTGCGGTTCATGACCCATCTCTTTGACAGTGATGAGAGACTCCGGATGTTCGAGGTAGGCGACGACCACCCCGAGGTGAAGAATGTCCGTCCCCGCACTCTCAATCGGCCTGAGGGACCAACCTGCTTTATGCCATGTGCCTGTGGGGTCCAATTCATCGATATACCTTCGCTGATTCACCACCTCTGGTATGACGTCGCTGTACACAACGATTGTCTCCGCACCTGGCCTGCTATCATGGACTACGTCATTTCCAAGACGAAGGTATTCAGGTGCCACTGTGGTCAGCAAGTTTCTTCCATGGCTCTCTTAGACCACCACTTCAACATTGACCCGTGCCACACAGCCGAGCGGGACTGCATCACTGCCGCGGATAACAGAGCTGCTCTTGCGCGGATTTGCAAGGGTAACTATAGCCATAGCAATCTCATGAAGTACGAGGGTGGTAACAACCACTTCAATGGGCCGTATGTCATCTGTGTCTGTGGCCAGATCATGTTCTCCTGGATCGACGTCTGTCTCCATGACTTCCAAACAGGCCATGACTCCAAGGAACTCCCTCACATCGTCAAGGACTTATTCGTGCTTGACCCGAGTCCCTGCTACTGCGGCTTCCAGGCTGATTCACTCTCCAGCCAGCTCCGGCACTACAACCTTAGAGTCTCGCAGACTCACGATGATAAAACAAGTGCCGCTAACTGCACTGGCGAAAAGGAAAACTGTGTGAAGACTGGAAGCCAGAGTTCATCGAGTACTTCTCCTGCGTCCAAATCGATGTCTGAGCAATTACACTGCCCAGTGGAATCATGCAGTGCGTACTTCGAAGGAGTTTGGGCCTTCGCGGATTTTGTCGGTCACTGTGAAGAACATACGTGTACCGAGATCGTTCCCCGCGGCTACACGTTCTTTTCGGCCATGGCTGTAATGGAGTTTCTTGGCCACGACAACTACGCTAGATGCTACTGTGGCACGGTTTTCTTCCATTGGCAGGACGTCGTTATGCACAACTTCTGCTCTGATCATCACCGTGAAATCGAGCACGAAGACTTTGTCTGTTTCTTGCTAGGTCTTTCTCGTCTGCCAAGAAGTACGGGTGATTCTTCCGGTGAGCGACTCACCTATGATAGTCTTCGGGACATGGCCCGGGATTTGTTGAAGAAGTTCGATTGGAACGTTATCCCTCCTAGTGGGCGGGTGTTTGCGGATTTCATTAAACGCTGCATAGGTCAAGAGTTAGATGCTGATGCTCTTGAGCGTATTTTCCAATACGTAGCTTCTGAGATAGGGGAGGGCAACGCATACTTTGATGAGTCCTTTGATAGTATGGAGTTCTCTATTTTGTTTGAAGCTTGGAAGACTCACATCGAGGAGTATGGTGCTCGTCTCAAATTTCGATCTGACGCTTCATCTAATGTAAGTAGATACTCACATTTACGAATATGCATTATGCTGACCTGGTCTTTCAGAACCTTGACAACCTAGGACTGAACCCCACATTGGCAATTGAAGATTTCAATGGGATTCCTGAGGGACATGTCGTTGAAATCAGCGCCCGCACCGGCCATAGAGACATCCAGAAGACGGTTGACTTTCTAAACGCCATTCCTCGCATCATCGCCCACATTTACAACAGCTCAACGTATCACGTTGGGCCGGGTGAAAGATCACAGACGGGTCATATCGACAACTCGAGGATCATAGTGCTCAATGTTGAGGGTGTCTACTACCGGCTTTTTTCAACGGAGCGCCCAGAAGATGAAGCGACGAAAAGATTGATGAAGTTGCTTCTCGATAGAGGATGCCAGGTGAACTACAGAGAGATTTCTTAGATTGTGATTCTGGTGGTTATTTGTCGGTCGGATCGGGATTGGGTTAGGTAGGTTAGTGTTCAATAACTTGAGGGACTTAAGCTTCAGACATGGAGTTTTTTTTAAAATGCATAGAGAAGTAGTTCAATCGTTTGACAGTTAGAGTGTGGTTTCATAGCTCTGCGGGATCTTTCAATAATTCATAGGTTTGGTAAACTATCACCAGGATATAAGTTTATGTATGTACGTCTAGATTTCTCTCGCCATTGACTTGGCAGTTTTGCAAATGTGCAAACGCATGATGAATATCAAACTTTCTACAAGCAAGATTGTTGTTGTTCTGTTCAACGTCTACCTCAACAGCGCAAAGATAATGTCTTACAATTATCCCGTACACCCTACTTTATAGGATGACTTTACACCAACATCTTTCACATACGACCATAGCCTGCGGAAAATACGGGGTCCCGTCTGCTCCCCCATAGTCAAGCCACAGAGCGCTGGATTAGTAGTACGGTGGGTGACCACGTGCGAATACCCGGTGTTGTATGTAATCTTTTTGCCCATCGCATCCCTTCGATTCGCTGTTGTGCACTTTTAACATATACCTGCTCACTTTTGGCCTTCGTCTTTTTTGCTCGTTTGATTAGCTGACGTTGTTAGCACATTACACGCCATATTCAATTCCAGCTGTGTTCAACATATGCTGTTTTGTTATTCGCTGACGATGACATTTCACCTGTCTCACAATCAAATCAGCCTTGAATTGAGATTCGCATATAATAGGGTTTCGGTATGCTCGGTAACATTGAACACTGCGTTGAGCCACGCTAAGCGTACATTCAACAATATTACTCTCTCATATAGGGTCTCACTACTAGTAATCCCTTTCGGTAGACCACGAGCTCTCTTGAGTCTTCTGGGTGGTCCGCTTGTAATGTGTCTTTGTCTTCCCTGAGTAGAGTTGGTTTCTACGTCGTCTAGAATGATATTTACAATGGCATTAAATAAGCATAAGTCAGAAAGGAGAAGTTTCATACCGAGCTTGGTGTGGTGGGACAGAGCTTATCCGTGTACCTTTGCAACGGCCGTAGAGTCCTACATGCGTTTTTATGCCCATTTGTTGGTAGCAACAGTCAGATTAGGCGTAACATATCATGGCCGTATTTTGTGAAGGATTCGACAATATCGATGACCTGAATCTTGCTTTCTGTTCAGCTAAAGGTCATGGTTCCCGACAACCTCCGTTGTTGATTCCCCAATCTCTAGTAATACGGACTCTCTCAGTCCTTATCAAAGCCACACCTCAAAGTCTCTTGGTGTGGTTCCATGCGGTCCCTTTCCCATGATATTCTCGCTTAGATCCTCACGCGAATTTCCGTAACAATCTATGTATAGACTCAATAATGTCGTTCCTTTGTTGTTACACCACTACGTGTGAAATCACGTGATGACAAACATTCTCTCCACCCAATAACTCGGTTGAGTTCGGGCCGTAAGTGCTTTGACCATGTCCTTACTCAGCTACCACCCAACTCCCCTGTCAAGCGTTGGGTATCAATGAGAAGCCGCCCACAGCACGCCTTACCACGAATGATTGGCCAAGTCGTATCCGAAGGCAACAAAAGCCTAATGCAAAGTGTCACGATGGCGAAACGGCCACTTCCCCCCCACGGCCCCAACAGCCGGTGACATATGTGCAGATAAAATTGGTAGGCTGAAGGTCCTTGTTGGACCTCAGGTTCTTTTAGTTCCTGTGTTTGTTGATTGTGGTCGCCCCGTCAGGCACGAATACGTAGGAACGGTGATGCGCTGGCGGCCCGATTTTAGCCAGGGACGTGACTTATCTGTTCCTTTTTTTGTGGTGGTGGTGAGGCGGGATGAAGGGACGGACGGATGGACGGATGGAACAGATCAGCCGTGGTTTTGCACAACGCTTTGTTTATGCACTTAATCTCGGATTTGACTATTTCAATTTGCATGCTATGTATATTTGGATTTTGGCCTTGATACATATGTTCCTACGTAGTATCAAGTTTTATAGATGCCATTCCGGATATGTGGAGAACGCGGGTGTCTTGGTAACGCAGGGCCGGCGGAATGCTGGTAACGCGGTTGTTGTTTTTTATTTTTTTGTTCCTAGGTCACGGTGGAATTCTGATACATTTCATGTAAGCACAAGGCAGCCCAGAAATGAGAATTATTGGTGCCGTGTTCCCAGTCACGACAATGAATAACAAAGGATGCAACACAAGAACGGTCGGGCCAATATGTCCCTTTGGCTATTTCCTTCCACAGCATTTATTGCGAATCAAGGGCAACGCAATTTGTCGAGCCTTGTCTCCAGCCCTTTGTTAGCCAACTTGATGTAAGCTGTCTTTCCATGTTGGGAGAATGGTCAAGTATAAGGTTACACTTTTTCAACACGGCCTGTGATAGGGTTAAGAAGATTTACATGCTAGGTTCTGTTTAGTTTAGAGAACGGCTTCACCGGTAATTTGCAGAGTGGACCTGGTGACTGGGGGGCCTGTATATTCTGCCCTTTTTTCTGGAATTCAATTGCAAAAGGGACTTGAGCTGTTGTGGCTGGGTGTATGGCAAAGATCAGCTGGGTGAATGAAATGACAAAGTTGATAGTAAACGCAAGAGCAACAGTCAGAAGTTAAGTGAAGGTCCGTGTTTCTTTGGTCACACAGGTAAATTACATTGTCTACATTAGATGTATAGAAAGCTGAAGACGTTCCGGTGACCATGTCCGGATGATGAGTAGGAAGAGAGGGAGACGGACAAAAGTCAGGAAGAGCCATGTAAGTAAGAGTGGATTCACCTGTGAGCGTTTACCGGACCCAACAAACGCAGCAACGCCGCACCTAACCACCTAACCACCGGAACCAAAAAGAGTCAAACGCCAACAGAATCGGAAAAAAGACCAGCCAAAAACTTACAAAGGGAGGACAAACGAGCCCGCGACTGGCGTTTGACCCGAAGCTCGCGTCGCCCAGGCTTCGTTTTGCCCTTCCCGTTGATTGATGCCCTGATGTCGATTGTTATTTGTTGTTTTTGTGCTTGTTTATTGCTTTTTGTTCTCAGCTAGTAGTAAACAGACACTATAGGTTAAGATTCCAGTGACCGATGTTACGGAATGTCAAACCGGTCGAGTTGACGGGATAAGTAGTGTGGGTTGCCGCCGTCAATTTTCTTTTGGGTTGTTGTCACTTTTGACAGTCAATCCATTTTGTTTCGGGCTCAACCAAGTTATTGACCCATCAGTCATTATCAACACCATTCGTTAATCGTCTATTTCTATTTTTTGCTTTTTTTGCCTAATCTACAGCCAATCGTTTACTTACACAACTTACTATTTTTAACTATACACTAATACCCAAAAATCCTCAAACCCATAAACCCTAATTCGAATTTGTTTCGTTAACCGCTATTTGTCACGGCGCTTCGACGACATAGTAACCTAACCAACTAATTTACCGTAAGTTGTCTTGTTTTGTCAATGCATCAAAGTGTGTTTTGGAAGAGGGGTCATCCGAACTGGCTGTCGTTTCCTGGCACAAGCTTTGATACTGAACGGCCGGGTGACCGCTGCCGTGGCTCGCCAGTATGCAGTTTAAAGGAACTTGTCCCAGTTGGTCCGTCTATTACTGGCGCTGTGGCGTCGGAGGTGAGGCGGTACAAACGGCATCAGAAGGGCTTTCCAATGTGCAGCCCAGTGTTTCATGGTTGAATGGCGCTTAGACAAAGGTCATGGCTGGTTGTACACCGTCATGTCTACGCTTTCCACTGTTTCTATGTCTGGATGACTGGTTGTCTCTACATATGCAGTGCATGCACAACACTTACATTGGCGAGCCCTGTTCCTGTATATTATACATATATCTAAGTTTGCCCTGCATCTACTTGGTGCCTTCCAATTCGCCGTTTTCGTCACCGCCAGACCTTTTTCCTTTTCTCTTTCCCGCATATCGTCTTGTGATAACCATTTTGGCCGGATCCGGGATTGAGCCATTTTGTCCTACCATTGCATTTTGAACATCGACTGGCTTCGATGAATTCAAGACATCACGACTAACCACAAGCATTCATAGATCATTTCTACATTTCCCTTGTAATTCTGTTACTGTTTTATTCCTTTTGTTCTTGTTCTGCCCTTTTGTCTTTTGACCTTTTCATATTATCCCTCTTTTTTGTTGGCAGTCACGCCTAAATCTGCATTGCTGCCCAGCTCCGCCGTTTCAATTGCAATTCCCTTGTTCCTTATCCGCCCTGTTCCCTCTTTCGGGCCTGACTACACAAACCAATCCTACTGTATCCCGACTTAATCGTCAGGAACCCGGTCGTCTATTGCAACAACACGTCCGCCACATCCGCATTCGCATTAATAGCTGAGTGCACTGTTATTGTCTCTTTGGTCGTTTGCCGTACACCAGAGTCTCGCACATTGCCCATTGGGTCTCACTGTTATTTCATTTTGTTCAAACACAGCCAGATACCCTGGTCACTTTTTAACCTCTCTCTTTTGTCTGATTTATTCGCCACTGTCAACGACATTTCTGTTTTGGGTATAGCCATCCCTAGATATCCACTAGTGCCATATCCTAACTACTCGGAAAGACCCTTCGATCTCTTCAGCTTGATATCAACACAGTAGTCACGATCCATCGCCATCGTCTATACTGACAAGTTGCCTTTATTAACGGTGACCATTCACTCTTTTACTTTAAACCTCGCATTCCACTCCCTTTTGTCGACATTCGTTTGATTTCGCCTTGTGCCTCTCAACCACTTAACAAGTAAGTCCATACATGTCTTCACGAGTACGACGGGTTATCCGTATCTGTGCATTTGCCCCCTCCCAAAAACCCATGTTCTACCGGCTGGTTGTTTTTTCCGCAACAGCCGATCGTCCAGCCCCAGCACTTGGCGACTTTGACGACAATCATTGCAGCAGTTGGCGTTCCTTATCATTGATATTCGTCGTCCACTTATACCACAATCCTCACACACATGAGCCTACAAAGCCAGAGCGTATATGCCAGCGCATGCACGTCGACCGTTTCCTGCGGGCTATTGGTGTCATGATCCATTTTCCTGTCGTTGGGCAGCTACCGATATCAAAGAGAACAAGCCAAACCCAATCCTGCGGCCCCAGTCCGCCCCTCCAACCCGCAGCTGCCGTCTACCAGATTTGTCTACAGATGTGTCTGTGGGACAGTTGTGATTTGGTTGATCTTCCGCCACACACCCCTTGTTCCACGCCTCTGAATTCCTTCTCACTGCTTTTTACGCCTGCCTTGTGACTGGGGCCTAACAGGGCTTTCTGGCCCCCCACCGCCCCCTTCTACGCTCGTCATTGGCTTTAGAAAGTATCTCCCTTCCTTTTTGGCCAAAAAAGCTACTCACATCGTGAGCCAGCCACACATCCTCATCTCTTTGGGCAAGTCGTCCAACGCTTTTCATCAGCCTCGTTGTGTTCCAATCCACTCACACGTCACTACCGCCTTATTCTGCCCATTCTTGTCAATCAAGTGATATCGACACACCCCTTGCTCTTCTAGAGTGCCCGTACCCCTGCTTGGCAATGATCGACTTTCTTCCCTGCCGTCAGACTCGGTCGCTCGTCGCTGGTCCATGGACTCTTGGGTTTGGCGAAGGGGGTGTGTCACAAAGGAGGTGTGCGAACCTGCAGACAGCATGGCCAATGTCTTGCGACATGTTGATATATATCGGCCACCGTCTCTCTTGCTCTCCTCGTGGCAGTCGGCCCCGGAGCAAGTCTCTCTTTGTCTTGTCACTCCTGTCCTATGTTTATGATTGTTTACGATTCACATGGCGTTTTGCTATTAACGATACTTTGACGAACCTTTCTGCTGCATTTCCCTCAGACATTCATTGACACCTTTTGCATTTCCAGTCTTTTATATTCGCTCTTGTTTCCCCACTTTCTTTACGACTCAACCTTCGGCTCTTCACCTTATTACCAACCACATTCACCATGCCTTCCACCACATCTCACTATGTGGTCGTAGAGGATCTTGATGCCGCTGTCTTCGAGCACTTCAACCGCCAGATTCTCACTGAGGATGCCAACACCGCCGCCCTTGGCTACTTTGTCCGTCACCTGGCTATCAACAACTACAGAGGAATCGCCTTCGAGCAGTTGATCCATGGCCTCACCCTTACTGGTCAAAATACGACTGCCCTCCGCAACTTCGCCCACGCTATTTCACCCAAGGCCTTCTCAGCTCTCAACGCCGCTGCTCTTCACCACTACAGTCACAACTTCCCCACTGGAAGATATTCCACCAAGGACCTAAACACTGTTGCTCTAGAGTACTACATTCGCCTTTTGGCTACCAAGGCTCTCGATGCCCTCAACGCCTCTGCGCTTAAGGATTATGTCCGGGTTGCCGTGACACAGAAGATGATTCGCTTCCTTGCCGAGGCGGCCCAAAACGTTGTCGGTTGCGACGCTTCCTCAGAAAAGAACACTGGCCTCTCATCCTGGTCTGTTCCCGTTGGTTGCGATGAGACTGCTGTTCCCTCGGTCGAGGCTTTCATCACCCGCCTGGTAACTTGCTCGAACGTCCAGGTACCAACTCTCATGTCCTCCTTGGTCTACCTTAACCGTCTCCGTGGAAAGCTTTCATCACTCGATTCTACACTCCGCTTCCCCGCCCACAGCGTTTTCTTGGGCGCCCTCATCATCACCGCCAAGTACCTAAACGACTCATCGCCTCGTAACAAGTACTGGGCCGCGTACAGCGATTTGCGCCCTGACAACTACGACTTTTTCCTTTCTCGTGGCGAGGTTAACCGTATCGAAGTCAAGCTTCTTGGTCTCCTCAACTGGGACCTTCACATTGACCCCGAAGATCTCTACAGCGAACTCAACATTTTCCTTCAGCCCTTCCGCCAGTCCATCTCAGAGAGCCTCATCGTTAGCCACATGTCCAAGCCTCGGCCAGAGACCGAGGCTCGCCGTGCTGCCCGGAAAGCGGCAAAGGAGCTTGCCGCTGCTGCTCACCGCAAGGCCACTACCTCCCACGCCGTTCTCGCTCACCGTCCTGCAGTAACTGCTACCAAACCTCAAACAGTCGCAGTGGCTGCCAGTTCAGTGTCATGGGACTCCCCACCTGCGCTTTCTACCTCATGTGGACCATCACCAGCTACGTCTTCGCGCGCTACTACTCCCTCTGGAGGTGACGAGGAAAGCGATGTCGCTATTTACACAGAAACCAAGGAGATCCGCCCTACCTCATACTACCCTAGAAGCTCTCGCGCTCGCAAACGTGCATGCTTCGAAAGTGCGACCCTTGGCCCGGTAGAAAAAACTGTCAAGGAGAAGGGTTCTCCCGGCTTGAGTAAAATGAAGGCTTACTTCAAGAACATGTCTGGTCGTGGCTCCGCGGCTACCCTGTGACGTCATATTTCTTTCATCTTTTCACCCTTGATGCGTTGTTATCTTGTTTTCACTGCATGGCCCTTGAAAGCATGGCCCTGATTTCTTTTGTTTTATTTGCGTGCTGATTGTTTGTGCTTTTTGGGATTCTCGTTTGGCATGGCGTTTTTGGGAGACCTCGTTTGGCTTGGGATTTATACATTTCTCGTTTTCATCTGCTTTTTAGCTATACTTAGTTTGTCATGGTTGGATATAGCCTACCTCAATTAGTACCACTTTTTCCTTTGGAAACTATGCTCCTTTTTCACGTGACACTGTTTGTTTTTCGGTTGACCTTGTTGTGGACACTTGTACGGAATGTGTGATTGATTGGCTGGTCAAGTAGCATGTCAGAAGTTACCTAATATGCCAAGATTCAGACTAGTAATCAATGTAGTACAGGTGTTACAACTTAAAACAACTCAAATTATGTGCGTATTAATTAAATAGATACAAAACTACATTTCCCCTTTTCTCAATATATAACAAAAAACAAATCATCGACATTAAACAATAGTCATCAAGGAAATCATAAGGCATCCCACCATAGTCGCAATCACCCCCTTCAATCTTTCCATACCACCGAACGCACCACTACCGGGCGCATCACTTGACGAAGCACTGGCGGTAGAAGAGGTCGACGAGGAAGTTGATGTGGGGGTAATTGTGGACTCAAAAGTCGAGGATCCGGAGATGATAGTTAACACGCTGATGGACCCGGTTTGTGGCCCGATGGTGGAAACAATCGTGGAAGAACCAGAGATGATGGTGATTTCACTGGGGGAGCTCGTCTTGGTGGGGATCGTGGAGACGTAGGTTGAGGAGCCTGAGATGATTGTTATCTCGCTGGCGGACCCGGACGCTTTGCTCGTGGTGGTAATGGTTGAGCCGCCGGATACCGAAGTGCTGGTTACAGGGACGACGGTGGCGGAGGTGAAGGAGCTGGTGAAGGTTGACCCGCCGGAGGTGAAGGTGGTGACTCCCGTGGTGGTGGTAGATTTGGAGCTGGTGGTCACGATGGTCGAGCCGCCGCTCACAATGGTGCTGACGACGTCGGAGGCGGAGCTTCCACCGGTGGTGAAGGTTGTTCCGCCCGAGACGCTGGTGCTAACTACGGGTACAACCGTGGCAGAGGTGAAAGAGCTGGTGAAGGTTGACCCGTCGGAGGTGAAGGTGGCGACTCCAGTGGTCGTAGTTGACTTGGAGCTGGTAGTCACGATGGTGGAACCACCGGAGACAACGGTGCTCACGGAGTCGGCGGCGGAGCTGGCGCCGGTGGTGAGTGTGGTGCCGCCTGAGACGGTTGTGCTGACTACGGGTACAACCGTGGCAGAAGTAAAGGCACTAGTGAACGTTGACCCGTCTGAGGTGAAGGTAGCGACACCGGTGGTGGTGGTCGATTGAGAGCTGGTGGTAACGATGGTGGTACCGCCGGAGACAACAGTGCTTTGCTGGTTAGCAGCGGAAGAGACAGAGGTGAAGGTGCTAGAGAAGGTAGTGGCACCGGAGACAGAGCTGGTCACGACGGGAACAACGGTCGCCGAGGTGAAAGAGCTGGTGAAGGTGGATCCATCGGAGGTGAAGGTGCTAACACCGGTAGTCAAGACGGAGCTAGACCCGGTGCTCACAATGGTGGTGCCACCCGAGGTAAATGTGCTGACACCGGTGCTTGTCACGGCCTCAGGGGTACTGGCACTTGAAGCCTCTGACGCGGTTGAAACAAAGGTAGTCGTTCCGGTGGAAAGGAACGTCGACCCGTCAGAGGTCAGGGTAGCGGTAGTCAGGGAAGTCCTCGAGGACACAGCCTGCGTGGTGCTAGCTGAATCACTAGATTCAGTGCTGGTGGATTTGCTGGCGGTAACGGCATCGGCGGATGACGTGGAAGATCCTGCCGTGGTAGAGCTGGTATCATCCCCCAACGTAGCGACAACCTTACTACTAGTGGCGGCAGCGGCGGCGGATGATGTACCAGTTACACTC
Organism: Huntiella abstrusa; assembly: GCA_025685495.1. Classification (NCBI taxonomy): domain Eukaryota; kingdom Fungi; phylum Ascomycota; class Sordariomycetes; order Microascales; family Ceratocystidaceae; genus Huntiella; species Huntiella abstrusa. Next base: position 88,266 of record JAJNMT010000165.1, on the reverse strand, counting down.
TGCGATTGTACGTCAGACTGGGCGTTGTTCGTTCCCGAAGTAGCAGTTGCAGCACCGCTACCACTGCACCAATCGGTGTATTGATCGAAAGCCCTGTGGTAGTCTGCTATAGCGCCATCAACATTAGTGGCAGCCCGTCGGATACAACTTTCACAGTCGGGGAGGTGGTCCAGGATATCGCTGTTGCATAGAGCGTCCGTTTTACCGGCGTTCTGGGCAAGGTGGTAAATGTTGTTACAGGTATCATAGCAGGAGCCTGAAACGGCGATATCTACGTCCTCCTGACGACGGAGACGTCTCTCGGGGGCCACGGTGCTGTAATGGCCATTCGTGGGGTTGGCACCAGCCGCAGCGTAGGTGCCGTCCCAGACGAGGGTGGTTGTTCTGGTGGTGGTGGAGTATGTGGTGATGGTGGAGATCCATACGCTGGTAATTGGGGTGGGCGTCGCCGTAGTGGAGGTAGGCAGGCAGCCAGTTTGTCCAGCGACTTGGTTGAAGTATTGATCAGTACGAGTAGACGACACAGCCACACCATCAATGGTAGTTGTGACAACCTCCGGATCCGCAAAGACATCCCAATCACGACCGAAGTTGTTGGGGTCGAAGTTGAAGTATCCAGGGTTCTGCTTCATCTGAGTACCAGGGCACCAAGTCGAGTTGACATCGTTAAGAGGAGGAGCAAGAACACAGTTCTCTGGACGGCAGACATAGTCGGCTGATGGGAAACTACCAAGGAAGTTACAGTCGCTCTCTTGAGTTGGGTTGCAGAGGTATCCGGGAGGGCAACCATAGGTGTAACTGCTGCAGTTGAGATCGACAGTGACGCCCTGGAGACCATTGGTGGGCATAGGGCAGACGGAGAGGGAAGTAGATACCGAGGTGAAAGAAACAGTAGCCTCATTGGTGACGGTGACGGGCTGGGTGACGGTTTGCGTCACGGCGGCGGAAGTCACGGTTACGGGGGGGAGCGTCACGGTGTCGGCACCGGTTGTCAACGTGGTGGTATCCGTCTCGGTGATGGTGACGGGGGCCTGGGTAATAGTAGCAGTGGCCAGGTGGGTAGCGGTGGCAGTGGCGGTGAAGAAGCTGGTGATAGCCTGGGTGAAAGTGGTGGGGAACACCGTGGTAGAGACGAAGGTGGAGAACACGGTGGTCCAGGAGGTCTGGAGGGACGTGGTACCCGGGGCGGTAACGGTGATGGTGACGGGGTAGGAGGTGACGATTGTGGAAAGAACGGTGGTGGTGGTGACATCGGTGGACACAACAGTGCTGGTGACCGAGTGGGTGATGTCGCTGGTCTTGACCTCGGTGATGGTGTCTGTCTCTGACTGGGTGAGCGTGCGGGTTTGAATCTGTGTGTGCTCATCGGTGTATATTTCAATAATGGTAGTAACAGCGGTGATGGTGGCAGTGTGAGATTCAGTGTTGGTGGCGGTGTACTTGACAGTCTCAGTGGTAGTGTCAGTGACAGTAGCAGTAGCGGTGGAAGTGACGGTCTCAACGGCAGTGGAGGTAACGGGGTAGTACACAGAGGTAGTCACTAAGGCAGTGACGGTGGTGTACACGGTACCCTCGTGAGTGAAGGTGATGGTGAACAGCTCTGAGATGGTAGTAGGCACGGCAATCGTGGTCTCGACCGTAGAGGTAGACAGGATAGTTGTGGGAACAGTAGTAGCAACAGTCGTGGGTACCGTCGTTGGGGTGATGACGGTGGAGTAGTCAGTCACAGTCGACAGCGCCACTGTAGTATGGGTCTCGGTGACCGTATCAGTCAGTGTCTGCAAGTCGGTAGTGACGATAGTCTCCTTGTCAACAACTGTGGTGTAAACAAGCTCAGTTGTATACTCCTTCTCCGTGGTGACGTAGTACTCGGTGGTATGCTGCAAGACAGTGGAGGGGATGTAGACAGTAGTAGGTTGTACGATGGTGGTGGGAACAGCACTGGGGGTGACTACGGTGGTGTGTTCGGTCACAGTGGACAGAGAAACGGTAGTTTGAGTCTGGGTCACAGGGACAGTCACGGTTTGGAGCTCAGTGGTGACGACGGTATCGGTGTCGATGACCGTGGTGTAGACGAGCTCGGTGGTGTAGACTGACTTGGTGGTGATGCAGTACTCGGTAGTGTAAGAGACCACGGTCGAAGGAACGTACACAGTAGTGGGGCTGGCAACTGTCGTGGCAACCTCCACCGTGGTAGGAACAGATACGGTGCTGGTGTACACCACTGCGGTACCATTTTCAGTGTAAGTAACAGTAGTTGGTACAGCTACTGTGGTAGCAACAACGTAGGTGGAAACGGCAGTAACGGTGTGGTCATCGACAATGGTAGAGTACTCAACCACGGTGGTAGGTCTTTCGACAACGGTAGAGTCAACAACAGTGGTAGTGTAGACGGCACCGCTGACGGTGGTGGTGATGGTGTGAGTTGACTCTTCGTACACGGTGGTCTCGGTATCATCAGTTACAGTAGAAGCCACAATGACAGTAGTGGTAGCAGCCTCGGTGATAGTCACAGGGCTAGTCACGGTGGCAACGGTACCGTTCTGAGTGATGTAGACAGTCTCGGTGCTAACAGCAGTAGCACCGGAGTTGATAACCGTCGTGGCAGTGACAGTCTCGGTGGCAGTGGCGTAGATGGTAGTTGGGGCAATCTCCGTGTAGTTGGAACCGCCCTCAGTGACAGTAACAGTAGACCATTGGACATCTGAGGTGATGTGCTCAACGGTGGTAGTACCATAGATGGTTTCACGGACGGTATCAGTGGTAGTTACCGTCTCGGTGGAACCCTCAACAGTGTTGTAAATGTAAAACAACTCTGAAATGATGATGGTGATGAAGGCGTCCAACTCCTTTGAGGAAGTGGTTCTGCACTCGGTGTGATGCAGCTGTGCACCGGCAGGCATACCATCAGATCCATAGTCGGAGCCCGAGTCAGTAGTAGCTACCGCGGTGGATGACGCCTCTTCGGTGGTGGTACTTGATATGTATCCATAATCGCTAAATACGAAGTAAGAATGTGTCAGTTTGTTATCACAGCATCCCTAGCACCCCTCACATAGCTACTTACCCAGAACCACGGGCCACAAGCGGCTTCAAGTCAAGTTCCAATTCTGAAATCTCAGTATCGTTTTGGAAGTCATGCCAGCCCGGCGACGTTGCCGAGATGGCTTTGGCCGTCAAGCCTAGGACGGCAAGGATGTTGAAGGGCTTCATTTGGCTGCCCAAAGGAGACTAAGATGTCTGTTTCCGTATGTGGGCGTGAAACGTCGGGCCGCGGGATACAGCGTAACGACAAGGCCAGGAGGGAAGTCGACGCAAGTCTTTTTCCGAGATGGGGAATAATTAAAAGAAGTGTGAAACAGAAACAAAGGTATTAAAACAAGGGCAAGATATAAAACAAAAACAACAGAGAAAGATATTAAGGTAGAGTTGGGTGGAGCGGAAAGTAGGAAGAAGGGTGCAAGTTAGAGAAACTGAACTGGGCCTAAACAGGTATATTTAGACTCGAGGAGGCGAACAGAGGGTGGCGGATGTGGAAACCAGCCTGAATGCAGTGGCATATATGTATGTACATACATGCAACATGTAAGCAGGAGTGTTTCTCTGACTCGTACTTTTTTCAACCGGAGCACAGAAACGAAGCCAGAACCAGCAAACAAAACTGACCAAACCACTTTACACGGACGGGTGAGATTTCCAGATCAGGTGGGTAGGAAGGAAAGAAAATGTTGGTGTAAGCCAAGTTATAAGGGAACCCGAAAATGAAGCTTGAAGAAAGAGAAATGAAAAGAGATGGGTAGACAAAGACTTTTAAAAGGCGGATGCGTAAACTAACTAGCCACTCTTACCGACCTTGGCTCTTGGCTCCTCCATTCACCAGCTACAGAAAAGTACCGCACCCGTCCAGATGGGCCGATCATCCAACAAACTACGCATGTATGTGCATATGTGAATACATAAGCAAATAGTCAGAAAAAATTACACATCCCCGGCACTCCTACTCCGGCTATAGCTCCTTTCTCATTACCCAGATGGATTCTGCAATACGGTGGGAAAGATACAGTAAGAATTGCGAAATATAGCAAGGAATTTACGATTGTTGACCAACGACAACGTCACAGACTACCCACATGGCTCCGCCGGTCAAGATGCCGATGCAACTAGGATTTTCCTCCGGAGACTTTCTCTCCACGCTTCTCGGGCGGTCGGGACGTGCACAGGAGTATAAGATGGGGAAAAAATAGATATTTGGGATTGAGGCGCGGGTTATCTGGATGGGGGAATGAATGTCTCCCTTCGGACATGTTTATTATGTCTGTGAATCTATGGGTCCATTTCATGGCGGATTTGTCAAAGAATTCGCCAGTGATTGAGTACCCCGGTGTTTTTTACGGTGACTGATGCATTAGTCTACCCATTTTTCTGACTACCGACCACCTCCGTTGGTGATACTTTCTTCCTTCGAAAAGGACCCCCGTCGGTTCCGTCACACCTACAAAGTAAAATGCCCGACCCAAGGAACTCTCGTCTTTTGTTATACCACGCAACCCGCATGTTTTTAAATGCATACAAACCCAGCCTCCTGTGTACTCTGAAGCACAACATAAGGAGCCACCCATCCAACGTGTCGGCGTACCTCTTTTCCCCGTCTTTGCGTAGGACATCTGGCACGACATGGTCGAAGCACCCCGTCTGACATACATACCTATTAGTGACAGGACGGCATCGATGGGGCAAATAGCTCCTCGTATACGAGCCACACTTCTTGGTCTTGTCTGCCTGGGCTGGGTTTGTTTCGGTCTACAGGGTTGTAATATGGCAAGATTACTAGTCAGTCTGCGAGAGCTGTCTTGTTATCTACATGTGTATGCAAATACATATGTACATACATACACTGCCCACGTCACGCAACACCATCCAGACCTGTCGATTTCCTGCACGTCCATGGAACATTTTGGGGGCGCTATCTTTCAGGTTTCGGCCATCGGTCGGTTGCAGCGGTCGCTACGGAGAGTAATTCTTTGAGATCAGCTTGTGATTTGCCCTACATTGTGTGCATACCCCGCCTTGAAAACGTCATGTCTTGGACAGCGGGGTGGGTCTTTTACAGGGTAGCGAAAGTGGTTCACGGACGTTGGAGTTGCCTTTTGCTGGCACGGGTTTTCCAGCTGATGGGAAAGACGGAAACAGGCAGGAAAGGTGGCTGGGCTGACGGTATGGAGAATGATTTTCGATTCCATGTTTGTATGTATGTACATACATATGTACATATGTACAAATGTGTACACGTAAGTTGGTTCGTAAATGTGATGGGATAGACCTATATGAAGGGGTTTGAATCCTCCCACCCAAAATCTCAAGTCCCACCAAAACATTTCTGGATCCCGAAGCTTCTTTGTCCCGTTCTTCCCCATAGCACACAGTTGACAAGTCACGGGAAAAAAGGAGAGACACGGATACGCTTTCCTCCTTCTATGTTTTACCTTTGCAAGTTCCTTCCACCGCCTCATTGTTCCTCGGAGACATTTCCCCCCATCCCCCCCGCAGATCCACTCCGCCCACTGCAACGTTATGTCAGCAGCTTTTGTCAGGTCAAGCTGTCATCGGGCGTAATAATCGACAGGAATAGGCCGGTGGGTCGGGCTGATCAGGGAAAATGTGCGTTCAAGGGTTCAGTTGGGTACAGAGTACAGACCCGTAAGTTGGGCTTTTTTTGTTGGGCTTGTATAGAGCGGCATAGATCCGGGTCCGGTCGGCCTGGGCACTTGCAAATCATTCAGAGGGAACCTTGGGAAATTACACCGTTGTCAATAGACTCGTCAATGGTATCCCAAAGGTCACGCGAACAACCTTAACCAACGCCTTTGTTCCCTTTAAAGTAAACGCTAAACCCAATTCAGAAGGATCGAGAATACCCCTGTACTGCATTATCGATTAGCCTTTGTCTGACGTCAATTCTCCGATGATAACCCTTATAGGGCTTAGCGTGCATGTACGACGAGGGTATGGTTACCCTAGTATAACTGGCCAAAAGGGGCGCTTGGGGTTTAGACTATCAACTCAGCGCCACATGGATAGGATATGCAGCGCGTACGCCACACATCGACGCGATGATATCAACACCTGTCACTCCCTTTTTTCTAAGTTGATATTAGTCTGGTTCAGTCGGTTATACAATGACTGGTATTAGCATGGAAACGACACATCGGCCGGCGCCGGCTAAGGGCAAGCCGGTGAAGGATAAGGCTTCGAAGGTGACGGACGACGAGGCTCTGACGATTGAGGTAGGTGGAAAAGCTTAATATACAGATGAAGTGACGATGATATTAACAAGATTATTAGGACTTGTCATTACCAAAGTCAGTGATGGTACGGATTGCCAAGAGTGAATTACCAACGGGTACTCAAATCCAGGCCAATGCTATGACAGCAATCACCAAAAGCACAACAGTATTCATCAGCCACCTAGCCTCAGCGTAAGTGTTTTCAACTCACATACTCCATATATCCCTATCTAACCCACCACCCAGCGCAAACGACAGCGCCCGAGAATCCGGCAAAAAAACAATCATGCCCGTAGACGTCTGGAAAGCCCTAGAAGAAACAGAATTCGGCTTCCTCAAATCCCAACTAGAGGCCGAGTTCGCAAAGTACACTGAAGCCCAAGCAGCCAAGAAATCAGGAAAGACCACGGGTAAGAAGGATGTTTCCACGGAGAAGAAGACTACCGGGGAAGATACCGAAGGTGATGTGGATATGGCGGATGGCCCGCGGAGTAAGAAGGCTAGGGTTGAGGGACAGGCTGTGGAAGAGGAGGAGGAGGAGGAGGAGGATGAGGCTGAGGATGAAGCTGATGAAGAGGAAGAAGAGGAGGTTGAGGATGATGTTGTTCCGGATGAGGAGGAGGAGGAGGAAGATGGAGCACAGGAGAAGATGGCGGGGTTGGCGCTGGAAGATGATGATGAGGATCCGGAGGTTACGGAGTCAAGGTTGCAGAGGAAACTTGAGGAAGACGATATTGCCGACAACGATAGTGACTAAAGCTTCTGGTTACGGTCATCTTACTACTATCTACCTTATGAGTATCTACGACTTTTGCTCTATCCGATTACATCTTGTCATTTGCCCTCTGTCTTGAACGACAGTGGCCAGGGTTCCTCATTTCAGTCACCATTTTGGTCCAGTCAACTACACCTTGTCGATTCCCTACCGTCTACCAAGAAAATTTGAGAACGGCGACACTTTCAACAACGACAGTAACCAATGTTTTCCATCGTCATACTTCATGATTATCCCCGCCCTTTTTTTCACTCGGTTATACCTTGTCACATCCCTCTTATCCTCAAAAGAACTTCACGGTCGCACTATCAATAACGTCAATAACAACCTTGAGGTTATCTACACCTTCAACCAATTACATTCCGTCACCTTCTCCCCGTCATGTTTCACAAACCAATTCCTTCCCGAACGTCAGTCTAAACCCTATTCCATCATCAACCCTATTCAAGACGACTGTCGTCGTTCGTCAATTACACATGTATGTCCATACACAAGGATGAAAGCCAAAGCGCCGGTGCCCGTGACTTGTGCTGTATGCTCGGTCGTCTGCAAGGGGGGGTAGACAGAGTTGAGAGGAGTGGAGCGGGCTGTTGAAGTGGGGCCACGTATGTACGTTGTATGTATGGACAGACTCGCTGGGGTATTTTGGAAGCCTCATTGGAGGGGGCAGAGGGAGGATTGACATGGCATGATGAGCCGGCTACGTTATCTACGTATGTATGTATGTATGTACATATGTATGTAAACAGGTCAGTGACGCAAAAGACTCGACTCTGCTGCACGTCGATGGAGAGGGGGAGGGGCGTTCTCAAAGTGACTCGTGAGTGTGATCTGCCGGTGGCATGTCAGCAGGCCGCCAGGACAAGGCGGGCGGGGTCAACACAATGGGGCCGAAGACGGGTTTCCTGCGGGGCGACTTGTTTGTTGGCTGGAGGGCAACTTGGTTGGCGAGACACATAATGTGATGAGTCGACTGTCGGTGAAGATTGTTGGGTATCAGGGTTGCGCATGACTGGCTGGGCTGGCATGGATAGACGTACGGATAGACAGAAAGGTTGATTTGGGTTGGCTTGACGGACCAGTAGGCGGCAACAGACGTTCGGGTGGCGGGGTTCACCATCCATTAGATTCCCCGCAATGGAAAGCTAGGCGTACATGTAGCCCCGGTCACTCTGGCAAGCAAGACCTTGGTAACCGACCGACTACTTTAGTCAGTCAGTCATTCCAGTCAGCCAAGGCCAAGCCAACCAAGCAAGTCAGTTAACAAAGTCAGTTATACCAAAGTCAGTTAAGTCAGACCGTGCACCACACCCCTCTCCCTCACTATGTGTATAACCAGGGGTGTCGCCGGAAAAAGGAAGAAAGGAAGGAAGGGAAAAAAAAACCCCGACGACAAGAAGGTAACGACAAACAACCTTCGAGGTGGCAAGTCGCACGGTTGGGTTGTATGTACATACGGCCCCATATGCACGTCGAACAGGCCAAAATGCACAGCCTGGACGGGGTCGCAATGCACAGGGTCATGTCGGGGATGAACGGGTTAGTTCGCGTTTGGATTTTTTTTTCTTGTTTGGCTCGTACAGGAGCTACAAGATGGGACGGCGAGCGAGCGAGAGAAAGGAGCTAGGACCGACGGTTGGCGGGGTCTGTCGGGAAGAGGGCGTGGCTTTTTTTGATTTTCTTTTTTCCTTTTCTGGGGAGGGGAGGGGAGACAGACTGGTGGTTTTGTTGGCTTGGCTGGTGCGGGTTTGTACGGGCGCTGTAGGAAGCTGGATGGGGCAACGATTTTCGAGGCGACCGGAAGACAGGTTGGTGAGGGAAACAGTGGGGTATTTTTTTTTCCTTTCTTTCTGGATGACGGGGGTGTGTATTACGGTTTTGAGTGTTAGTGAGAGCGGTGGCTGTTGGGCTGGAAGGTTGAGATGAAGAAAAGGCTAATTTGTGGGTGATATACGGCTATGTTGGGTGGTAGAGATTCAGTGGGATGAGATGGGATGGCGGGTGGTCAGCCGGATGGGCTAGAAAAAGGAAATATAAGGTTGTTGTTGCTTTTTCTAGGGTCTGGCCATGGTTGATGATGACAGACGAGAAGAATACACACACATGGCGAGTGTGATGAATGTGTGACTAATGCAGGGTATACAAACCACCAAACTTCGTAAGTGGCAAAGGCACAGTGGGTCTAGTATGTTTCTGTACGCACATATGTACATATGTATGTACATACATACATATGTATATCCACATCTCACAAAAGACACAAGAAATCTCAATACACAATCCCCGGTGACCGGCAAGGGAATCCCGAGCCCCGCCATTCTCCCACACAATCCCAAAAACCACCCACGGTATAAATACGGTAAAACCTGCCCGCGCCGGCCGGGCCTCGTTATATCCCACTAACTACGGGGCCAAGACAACTCTACACCGCTTCTCCCAACTGGCAGGCCAGAGTCACATTGGCTGTGACGTTGTCGGCATGCAAGGGAAGGGTGAGCGATAAGCGAGCGATTAGGGTTTCGACAATGGCGGACACAAAAGAAGGAATGGACGAATGACTAGATGGATGGATATTATCGTGAGATTTTTTTTTTACTTTGGGCTGTCGTGGGGGATGGGGATGGGGAGACAAGACCAGGAACCCGGCAGTCAGACACCGGATTGCACGTCATTTTGAGAAAAGCGGCCCACGGACTTGTTCAGTGCGCGGTGTTGAACAGACGGGTCGAAATGCCAAGCACCAGACAAGCGCCGCCGGGCAAACAACATGAGTTAAGAACGACCAAAGCGGTTCAGTCAGTCGGCCGCCAGCCTGATATTGCCACTTTCTTAATATAGTATAGATAGGGTGTCCTCATCAAGGTTTTCATGGGCTGGATATACGATGGTGAATTAGAGGCGAAAGAATGGAATGGTACATATGTATGGCAATGTACATATGCACATAGCTACATGATCGAGAGGTCTTAGCAATGATAATGATAGTTCATATGCTATACCACCCCTGTAACCGGGTCGTTAACATACGGCCGTGACGCCGTGGCTTGGTGATGGTTAGCGGGCCATGTTGTCTTCTTTTCTGGCAACGCACATACCGCTTGGGAGGAGGAGGGGGGAGGGCGTGTAGTAGTTGGTGATGATAGACTTGGTAATGTTGCCACTAGCGGTCCACTTGGGGCGGGGCGAGGCACAGACTTGGGGTTGTGAGGCCGGATGAGAATGGTAATGAGGCCTTTTGGGCGGAGAGAGAGAGAGACACCGACTTGTGAGTTTGGTAACGGTTACGGTTACGGAGACGGTACGGAGGTGGTGGTGGAGTATAAGTCATGAAGTATGCAGGTAGACTAGAATATATATACATGCGTCACGTGTCAAGTACATAAGTGGCAAAATCACAAACAGGCTAAACAATCTTGAGAGATAGTAATCTATTCACCAAACGGTGTCTCATACAAAGAAAAAAAAGGCTCCAAACAAAAAAAAGCAATCCAGAGAAAAACCAAAAAACAAGCCCAAGGCCACGCTAAACGCCATCCAAAATAATCCCAAGATACCAAGATGAATAAAAGGAAAGATAAAAAAAGAACAGAAACTACAAGGTCATATATAGAAACACTGGCAAACCAGGACCAGCTGGGCCGTCACAACGGCCCGGGAGACAGAAGCGAAAAGCGTGGAATAGTGGAAAGTACAAAGGCCGGATGGTTTTGTTTCCCGAGGGGGTGGAAAGGTAGGTAGGTAGATAGGTAGGTATAAAACAGGGCTTGTCGAGCCAGAGGAGGAGGGGAATGTACATGATGCCGTGAATGCCGTTCAGGAATAACGTCGTTGAGAGGGTAGATGTGAAGAGTTCAAGAGGGACTGAAGTTACTCTTGATACCAGATAAGTAATAAGTCATGGTGATGTAAAGGTGAAAACCCTTACAGACCCATATCAGCAGCACCAAATGGGTCTGTGGTAGACCAGATGTTCTGGGTGGCAGTTCCTCCGAGGAAGTATGGGTCATACTGGCCACTAGGGCTGTAGTCCTCTGCCATCATGTTACCATAGCCAAATTCAAAGGGCATGGAAGACTCACACGCCATGTTGGTAATGAAGCCAGCTCCTGACATGTTAGGGCTAGGTGTTACTGGACCAGACTGTGGCATGTTCATGTTAAGAGTACCAGGGGAGCCACCACTAGACATGGAAAGCATAGGGACTCCATTTGATGCGGATGGTGGGCAGGAAACAACCTGGTAGCTAGACATAGCCATGGGAGACATATCGTTTTGGATGGGCACCATAGAAGCAGGAGTGTCCAGGGGGTTCTGAAGACCAGTGAAGATGCCGTTGTCACTGTTGGAGACAACAGGAGTCGTTGGGAAGCTAAACTTATGCGCCAACGAAACCATCTGCGTCGGCGAAACAACCGAATGTCCCGAGATACTCCGCTTCTGAATACGCCCCGAAACACCTGGTGTCCGCATAATCCCAGGGCTCAACTCAGCCACACGAGGCCGGCTAAAGTCCTTGTTACCCGGCTGAAATGGAATCGCACCACTGTTCCCAGGGGATGTCCGTACAGGTGAAACCTTGATACTCCGACGCTGAGCCAGCTCACTTTGGCGCACGGAGTCAACGGGGATGACAGCTGGAGTGGACGACTCGACGGGGGTGGCGGGTGCTGGTGATGAGTCGACGGGGAAGGTGGCGGCGGATGGGCGGAGAGGAGCGGTGGCGGAGGTGGATTCCGTGGTGGGGAAGACCTCGTGGACGGTGGCGGTGGCGGGAGATTGCACGGACCCGGAAAGATGGGAGTCGTCGTTGGAGCCGTCGGGGCCGTCAGTTGAACCGGCTTGGGCGTTGGCCTTGTCACGAAGCTTGTCCTCCTGCTTCTTCTTGGCACGACGGTTTTGGAACCAGTTCTAAAGTGGGAATCAGTTAGTAATCTAGTGGGGATACTAGGGATGTAAGAGAAAGTGAACTTACGTTGATACGGGCGACTTCGACGTTGAGACGCTCGGCGATCTCACGCTTGTGTTCACCTGATGGCTTGTTGTTCTCCTGGAAGATCTGTTCAAGACTCTTCACCTCGTCTGGGCTGAAGCGGGCCTTGCTTTCATGGCCGCGCATGGGAGGTTCGAAGCCGAGAGACCAGTAGTTGGAGGTAGATCCATATGGTGAGATGTTGTGAGGGTGGGCAGAGTAGCTGACAGGCGCAGCTGGGGTGAGAAGCCGTGGGTGGTGGGCGAGCATGTTGATGTGGTGAGGAGCCATGCCGGCGGGAACAGGCATGGAGACTGGGGCCTGTACTGGATACTGCATTTGATGTGTGTATTGAAGCTCCTGTTGTTGCTGTTGTTGTTGTTGTTGGAAGTCGGCCATGATATTGTGCTGAGGTGGGTAGCCGTTCATGGCGTTCATGTGATTCATAGTGTTCATTATGGCGGCTGTGGGGGGGAGGGGTTTTAACGAAAGACTGAAGTTGGTGGTTGATAAAGGAAAAAGAGGAGAAGAAGAAGGACCACAAGTGAAGTAGGAATGGAATCAAAAGACTGGATTGTCCGAGGGGTTGATGGCCAGTCGGTTGATGATATATAGATAATTCCAAACGGGCAAGTAGTGTTGAAAAGAGCGGAGCGGCAAATAAGCAGAAGGCCCGGGTCGGATGATGTTGATCAGGACCGTCAATGGTCAAAGGGAGACGGTGAGTAAGAATGAAGGGGCCAGTATATCGATAGAAAACGCTTTCCACGGCACTTCAATAGAGTATCTCAAGGGATAAGGTACCAGGGAGTAAAACGGACGGCTAAGTCCAGGTACGCGAGACAGATCAGCCGATTCAGTGGTTTCTTTTTTCTTTGCAGGAGATTTGAATCTTGCAAAAAGGAAGGGACGGCAGTACGAAAGGGATAAAAAGATGGAATATATAGATAGGACGGAGTAGATGGCAGCTGGTGAAAGAAGGGAACGGACAGACGAAAGGGAAGAGATTTAGTAAAGTGCGATGTAGCGGAAGTGGGAATAAGGTAGATGAAGTGATCAAGACGATGATGCGAGCAAGAGAAGTTGAAGTTTGTGAAAGAGAAGATCAGAGAGTCAAGCGAATGGAGGGAGACGATTTAGGGAATCAGGGAGAAAGAAGAGGAGTAAGTTCTTTAATTCTTGGATTGGAAAAAGGTAGAGCGAAATGGATGATAATAAAAAGTCCAAGAGGAGAGATATTATGCAAGTGTGATGAGGGTAGTTGCGTATATATATCAAGAAGAAAGAAAGAAGAAGAAAAACCAAAACGGAAGGAAAAAAAAGTATACAACGATGACAAGTTGAAGATATAGACGGAGGAGACAAGAAGTAGGAGTCGTGGTTTAAAGACAAAGATTTTGGTTTGGTTGACGGATTATATATCTGAAAAGAGTAGTGATGGGGTTTTTATTCTTTTGGGGGGTAAAGGAAGAAAAAAAAGAGAGGTGATGGTAAATTCGGGGATTTTTTAGGTCGTTTTGGTGGGAGTTACTTTTGTACGCAAAACGGGACTGCACTTGTTGTAGGTGGATGTAAATTCGGGGAAAAAAAAAGAAAGAGCTTGTTTAAACTGATATGTATGAAGACAGAAAGAAATATGTTTCTTTAGGCTTCATGAAGGGGAGTGTACAAGTTGTTCATTAACTATGTATGTATATCTACTATGATCATGAAGCTTTCTTTCTTTCCTGCACTTCCCCTTCTTGTTCTCTCATCTCTCCCGCCCAATAAAGTAGCAATAGTAGTAACAAACCCCTCGTCGTCGTCGTCGTAGTCTCTATTCCCAACTCCAAGAGAAGACCAAGACTCTCACCTCACCTCACAGACAAACAGGACATGGGCAAACTAACCATTTCACTTCTCTAACTTTGCTACAAAAGAAAACGAAAGAGGAGGGGTGTGACTCTGAATCTGTGTGTGTTGGTTTTTTGGCTCTGGCTTCGAGGTAGAACAAGGGTGTGTCGTGAACGAGGAAGGGCGAAAAAAAAAAGCATAGGGCGTGCGTTTATTGCGGTTGGCCTGTTGTAGAGGTTGTTTGTTCGTGCTTGGGTACATATCAAGGTTTACACAGGGACTGGGGGGGTTTATTACTGGATAGCTGGAGAAGACAAGACAGACCAAGTGCAAGTGGGCGTGTAAATAAGGCCGTTTTTTTCTACATGGGGAAGTGGGGATTCATCTGGTCTTGAAGAAGACGATTTTATTGTGCTTGTGATGAAGATGGAAAGACTGAGAAATAGAGATATATAGGAAGAAAAAAGAACAAGTTAATACTACATCTCACTTATACGCTATGGTTACAACAATCATCTCTGGCCTCAGTGTCCTACGCCCTTCCTTTCAATATACACTACTAACCAAACCAAACCAAACCCAAAGTCGTTTTTCTTTCATGCCTAACCTGATCTGACCTGACCTTTTCCTCTATTCCTCCCTTAAACAACAACTAACCCAAAAACTTTGTTTCCACAAGTCCCCCAAGGGAGTTGAAAATCTACCTTTCTTCTATGTATGGCTGCTACACAATAATCGTCATACATACTTTACCATGAACAACTATAACAATCATTGTCCGTCAATCTGGCTAAACATCGGATAATACAACACAATCCCATTATAAACGCTATTCCTTCGCCCCCAAACGACTTGACGACGAGAATAACCCTTAGATTGTCACGTTTGTTTGTCTCCAATTTAGGATACAATCCTGTGAACAAACGGCTTATACACTAAGATTTGAAGGGCTTGGAGAACCATAGGTAGGTCAATATAGGTGACTTTCAAAGACCATCTTGTATCCGTTTCCCGCATATATTCCCGTTCTCCCTCTCCGATAGTAACATAGCCTATCTGAAAAACCCTCACTCACGTATTCATTCTCTCTCTTTCGCCATGATATATCCCGAATAGAACAAGAACAAAAAAAGATACCCTAGTACCTGAGACCTAAAGCAGGCTATGTATATCTGCGAAAACCCCCCAAGACATACTCTTTCGTGTCGCCGTGTTCCTCAATCACGCATGTAACCACGACTATTTCTCTTCGTCATTGGGTCTATTGTTCCTCCCTTGAGTGGCAACTAAGGGTTCGCTTTTTACGGCCTTTGGTCTTAACACTGCTAGCTGGGCTGAGAAGCCGAGATGTCTAGGGCCGCCCTGGGGGTCTTTCGGGATGGTGTTATTTGTATTTAGCTTCGTCAGATGAGCATACATACGTACAATGACTAGTTAGCAGTGCCGTGTTTAACCTCGTCTACCGACCCACAACCACCATCACCAAAACGCCACATAGCCAAATCGTGTCCTATCAACATTCTCTATTCTTTTTTTTTTTCAAATCCACCTACATATCCAGCTCGTGTCCCGTATCTAGCTATCTTGTCTCCCCCTTTCTCAACTTACTATATTCCGCCCTCCACCTGTCCTACCACAACCAAGCCTCATCCGGCAGGTCGTCCTTGTTGTCTCTTGTCACCTGTATCCAGCTTTGTCCGTGGTCTTGTCCTCTTGACTCACTAACAAAACAACACGAACAAAAAAGTATCACCCTCCTCCTTGTTCCTGGTTTTTCTTCAAAGCCCTCTTTGTCACTTTCATCCGTACCTACAGAAATCGAGATATCCATCTTCCTTCTCGCTTACTCATCCGAAAAAAAAGCAATAAACCCTTCCTTTTCACCCCTTGCATTCGGGTTTTTCCGCTCAACCCTGCGTAAAATCCTACTATCTTGTATAACCCTTACATTGACCTGGCAGACAAACTTTAACAGTAGAAAAAAAACGCCACAAGGTGATGCACCCCAGACTATATTCATGACTCCATTGATCTTCCTTTTTTTCATCTTGTCTAGCCCTTCCCACCCAATCCACCGGATCCAGCACGGTCGCTATACTTGGCAGTGCCATTCTCGTGCATGTTCAATCATGTGTTTGGGCGGTTGTCCGTCCGTCTCCCGTTGATTACATACATACATATAGACAATCCAGACAATCACATTGTCACCTCCAGAATTCCCTCCAAACTCGCACGACCACCATCTTCCAACAAACGAACGAGACAACAACCATGACATGACGCTATGTAGCAAAAAAGGAAGCACCAACAACGAAAAAAACCCCGCACCAACTACCGTCCAAGCAACAAAATGCCAAACCAATATCAAAACGAATTGACCAAGGCTTATTCAACCCCAAGAAATTCTTCAAACCTCACTTTTGCAACAGAACAGAAAACACACTGACCTTGTTTGCCTCTGACTTGCCCGTTCACTCGTGGCTTTCTATCACTCGGGTGAGCCTTATTGGTCAATGTACGAAAAAAAAAACACTGCCCGACTGACATGGCTACGAAAGCATAGACGGGAATCAAGACCCCAGGAAACCCAGCCGTTTGGGTCGGTCGGTCGGATGCAGAGATGGTGCAAGTATTTGGGGAGGACAGAGAGTGATCTATTCACCCTTTATCATGATATCCAGAACGAGCCGGCTTGTTTTAACTCGACAAGAAACTGAGACACCCCTCCCCTTTCCACGTGCCTCCGTCAGATCCATCAAAACCCACATCCCGTCTCTTTAGCCATGAGCCATCGTCGGCCATCCTCTTGTTCCGGTTAGTTCCATTCCATCAGCACCGATGCCATCCCACCTGCCCTCAAGCAGAAAAAAAAGAAGACAAGAAACACACCAAGTCTAGCTCCGTCTCCCCACAACAACAACGTCAAAGCACATGGTCCCAGCTCCCCCTTTCACCGTCCAGCTCAAAGTTGTCACCACTTTTTTTTCTCCGACAGCTTCGTCAGTGTTTTTTTCGTTTTCTTTGGCGTGGTGGTTTGGGGTTAGCTTGCTCTTTTTTTCGTCGGCTTCTATCTGGGTATCTATCATGTCCCCTGTCATGTTCGGGACTGGACAACTGTCCGGCGATTAAGCTCACGGATAAGATGACAAAAAGTCCCTCGTTTGTTCATGTCCCGTGGATCTGACAGGATTAATAGGCGGGTATGGAATGCATTTGGAATCTTGATGACGGAATCTTTTATGTTTGTAATGGTAGACTAGAAACGTGTTTTTTGTTCTATGAATTTGGTGAAACTTGTGGAAGGAATGGGCCAAGTAAGGAGGTTTACATTCTTCACTCCTTTGAGGCGTTTCTAGCTTTTAGTCTTAGGAGTAGATTATACAATCGTACAAGTCCGGTCCGGTGCAGTTGATAACAATTACTACTATGACTTCCCCTACAGCCCTGTCATTTATCATACGGTACCATGCCACAGGTGAATTAAAGCGAATATGTACATATATGTATGTGTAAGTGAAGGAATAACCAAGCCATGCATGAAGCCCACGCGGCTGGTAAAAGATAAAACAACGAGACAGTTGACGAATCATCAATAATACAACATATGCAACCTTACATCATCCAATCCAAAACAACCTCTTACAAAACAGGATATATTCCCAAAACCGAAAAACTCAACCCTCTCAACTGTTAAAACCCATGGCCCGTGTCCACCCTCGTATACCAATTCGAGTAAACCGTACCGGTTTTCCCAATCGCCGACTTGTAAGTGTCATCGCCCCCCGACGAACAACCCCGACAAAAAGCAAAGCAAAAAGATACAAGCTCGGATTACCCGTCCACGTTGTTTTGGACATGGGCATGGAAGATAAAGGGAAGCAAGAGAAGAAAGAAGAAAGAAGAAAAAAAAGCACAGGCTTTGACGGGGCGGAGCGGGCGGACGCGGCGGGTAGGTCGGAGGAGACGACGGCTGGCCCGGTTTTGGTTGAGGATAGGTAGCGAGGAATATAGGGCGTGCGGAAGGGAAATGTCTGTGTGGAAGGGAGATAGGTTGGTATCTTTCCGGATGACTCGGTGCTCGTGTATTCATTACTGTAATCTACCCATGTGCTCACCCAGTCTCTTCTGTACCTGACGATCATCCTTCTTGGCCCGCGCACAGTATCCGGAGAGAGTGGTATTCCTCTGCATGATGGGAATGCTCGAGCCACCATCCGTGTAAAACCAATGAGTCTCAACCCGTGGGTAGGTATCCATTTGCTGAATCAGAGGAGAGAAAAGAAATACCCCGCTTCGCTTGGAGACTGTTACTGGACGAGTCTGTTTGGGACGTGGGGTAAGCCACCGGTGTAAGTTGTGGGACCTGCCTGGTTGGGTGGGAGGTTATAGGGCGGTTTGTGATACAGCTGAGGTATACTTGGTGGGATTAATCAAGTCGTGTTATGCTGAATAGTCAAGCCCGTTTGGATCCTACGTGTACCAACATGTCATGTCATATCATATGCCGAAACACAGCCGGCTCATCCCATGCATTCATTCCCCGCTCGGCTACAATACCCGGGTGCGCGTGGCTATAAACCAGCCGCTCAACAACGTCCACGACACCCCAGTCCACGGCCATTCGCCGTCTCAGTATGTGGAGCAAGGCAATTCACACGGGCCTTGCTGATACGCAGTAGGGGGATAAGGTCCATGCTTTGAAGTTTGGATTATATGCATGCAGCTCGTTTACTACATTGTGGTGATGATAGCATATTTGAAACGGTGCATGTCATTGGAAAAAGGAACATGTCGTTTACAAGCCTATGTATGTACGTGATCAATCAAGTATGTATGTATACAACCGTCCATCGGGAAAAAAAGGCAAATTCACATCCGTAGAACCCCCAGTAACAAACTCAACATGTAACTAAAAAGGCACGGTTCCATCTTCTACACCCTGGTTCTCCCTCTGTTCATCTGCCGTCAGAGTGGCATTTCACTGTCTAACAAAGGCGATCAGCTTGGCGGATCATCTATGTACTTGCGGGATCTTCCCTATGTGATTGAGTGACGGATAAGCTAAGCTGACGGCCTACTTTTTTTGTCCGACAGACAGACACTGTGAGGGCGCCTATCGGAGGATGCAGAAAATGCGTAGCTTTGGAGACTTGTTCAGCTGGGCGGTGTTTTTTTACCATACAGAGGTTTATTTCCATTTTGGGGTAACAAAGTGGAGGGAGTAGGATGAGACGAGTGGCGAGCTTTTTTCTGTACGTTGGTATTTCTTTTGAAGGGATTTTCTGGGACGGACGGATGGCTTGTTTGAAGACGGATATGTGTACATATGTAAGGGACCTGTTAAGATGAGGACAAACGGGGTCTGGTTGATAATAGGTTCTCTGAAATGGTTTCTTTCTCTGTTGGTAGAATTTCATCCAGGAACTGTATAGAGGTGACTTTTACTCTTCACAGTATCTTCTCACCTCACAAGTTGTCCACCTTTCAAAGCATGATTGGTCCAAATACGACGCCACCGTGTCGAGTCCTACAACCTCACAATCCACCGTCTCAGTAAAACCCACGGTTCTCTAACGGGAAGACAGACCTACCCAACCGGTTCTTTTTTTTCCTGTCCTCATCTTACCGCCCCAGAAACCGTCGTCGCCGTTTGGTACCGGTGTGGGCTGTGATGAATAACCATATGACATGACATGGGTCTTCCGGTGTCGGGGGTGAGGCGTTTACTTTGAACATAGGTACGGCGGAGTCCCGATGGTAATGCAAACAAATCGAACCATGGATGGGGGAAATGAAAGAAAGTAAGGTACAGACACCCATACAATGCCTTGGTGTCTGGTAAGGCGGTGGGATAACCTTGGTTTGCTTAACTTATTGCCCCGAGGCGTAGGAACGTCCTTCTCGGCGGGTAGCCCGTTCATTTCGGGGAACGGCATCGCCTGGTGTGTGTGTGTGTGGTCCTGCTGTGTTGTATCGTGTCGTGTGGTGGGATGGCATGACGGACGGAAGCTTTAAAGAGTGGCGTGGTTAGATTGTCGGGTAGCTTGGTTGATTAAGTTTGTCTGTAAAGAAAGGCTGCCTGGTTCATGGTGGTCTTTGCACGATGGGTTATGGACTGGACACGCGGATGTGGTCATGGCCCGAGCAGCCACGTGTTTTGTGGACCCCGGTTTGGGTTTGGATTTCCCGTCCGGCGAGGGGTATTCTGTTACTGCGACTTGGGCTTTTTCTTTACGTATGGACATGCGCATGTATGTTTGTACATACTGTAGGTGTCTATCACGACATATTCAACCGTACCTGTTTCATCAAACATTATGCCGAAACCGTCCCAGCATAACAAGCGTCTCTTTATCTGTAAGAGATTGAGAAGTAAAGAATAACTGCCTCCTCCCAGTCTGTGCTGTAATAAAACAGCATAATATACATGGTCTCCCCAAAATCTAGAAGATTACTCAAAGGAGTTTCCCCCACTACCAGACATATTTCAACGTACAGATACTACCTCAAGAAACGAGATTATAATGCCGTCGCTCGGACTATCAACATCGTCATCCATACAACCTCATCCACAACCCAAGAAAAGAAACCAGTAAACCTGTAGATTCTCTTCATTCAGGTGGTTGGGAAAGTCTTCCTTTTCCTTTAGAAACCCCTTGTATCCATTCATCCATCCCCAAACAAGGTTCCAGCATCCGGAGGCTTTTCTCAACAGAGGCATTGGTAGGGTTAGGAGGTTTACAAGGCTCAAAAAACAGAGGGGATTCTTTTTCTGTTTGGTGGACGACGGACGAGGATCTTGGAGGAGAAAGAGAGAAATGTAACTGTACAGGTTTGATGACGAGATTAGATGAGACGAGGCTTTTTTTTTTCGTTGTTTTGAGGGATTGGGTAGTTGTGAGAATTTGAGTTTTTGGTGGGTTTGAACTTGATTTGGTTAGGATGACCGAGATAGTTGGGTATCTATAGTGACAAATTGGAGATGTAGATAAAGACTCGTGTAGAGATGAATACAATGATATCTCATACATATGTACATACGCATGTTCTTGACATCTATCAAAAACCTCAAAACTTACAACAAACCCTCCCACCTAAATCACCCAAAACATACCCATAACAATTACACCATGCCCCCAATCGCCCCGCCAGGCCCACTGAACTACCCGCCCGCTCACCAAAGTCCCTCACAAGCCGGCACGCTCCGGTATCTTCAGTCCACGCCCCTGAGATGGAACACATGCCACGCCCCATGGTACGTGCTACTTTATTGCCGGGGTATACCGTAGCGTAAGTAGGCTAGAAAGCAAGTGTAGAGAAAGCAAAGAAAAAAAAAGCTAGCGTAAGTGAAGAAAACCACACTGAATAGCTTGACGAACGGACCTTCGTAGGTTGGTGATGTTTCTCGGTTTGCATAGAAACCGGGCGACTTCGAGGCATCGGGATACTTGCCACACAGGCGCCAGCCTACATGAAAAACCCGTCACTGTAGCCGGCAAATCCCATCCATACAACATACGAATCTTCATCGCCGTCCTCACCGTACCGCTAATTTTAATCACCAGTCACGTATGTATGTAGCCATCCCATCCCATCACATTCGCTTACCGACCTTACCGAAAGAGCTCAAGACGGACGGACGGGTATTCATCAAGTCTAATACAGATACAGCTATAGTAAATTCAACTGTCCTTTTTCTTGTCTTTCTTTTTCTTACAGAAGCGGACAGTTCCGATGAGAGATTGTAGAATATTTACTAGTTTGGTAGATAACAAGCGTGGTCTGATAGGATTAGCCTGTCCACACAGGCCATTTTGGGCTGTCATTTGAAAGATCGGATCTACAGAGATTTGTACATATACATTCTAGCCTCTTATTTTTTTTGCCATCGGTTTATGTACGGAATCCCCGGTCGTTCGGTCAAACAACCCTCCCCTCCTCGCTCGCCATTCCGCTTTCTTCTCTCAACATGCATAGGATCTAGCAAGATTCCGGTAGAACAAGCTACACCTCCTGTTAGTTTTGTACCGCCCGCTTGCCGATCTCCCAATCCATGTCTTCCTTGTCGGCCGTGTTCAGCCATCCATCCAATCCAATCCATCCATCATAGCCTGCTGAAATCCAGGCCAGGCCAGCCTACACGTTTATCTAGCCATGCTGATGCTGGTATCCTGACCATATCCATGGTGGCCTCTTCTGTTTTTTTCTTTCCTTTTCTCATAATCCTGATCCCCACCCACGCCATGCACGTATGCCTGTCAGCGTCATCATCATCACCCGCTTCCATCGCCTCCTTGCCTGGGTGAATCGCCCAAGAGGATGTCTTTCCGAGGTCTAGATGGGTCGCGACGGGCCTGCGGCCGGCTGTTGAAATAAGCCTCGTTTTAGCGACTTTGGAAATCATCCCCGCATGTCGGAGCTTTGGAATGTGTGGTATTGTGTATGCTAACTACATGACCCCTCACTAAATTTTTAGCCTGTACACTAAGTATTTCTAGGTCACGTCCACATACCAAAATCGCTCGGCATTCTACATAGTAAACCATTCAACTCGTTCTGTTCCTCAAGAATAAACGTCAGATCCTCGAGATTCCTTCCTTTCTGACCCTCCAATCATCAACATGTGACGACCCAATGTGGGCTTCTCGTCACACTTGTAACAGGGGACATACATACATCACCCTTTCTACTGCGCCATTCCTGTCTTCTCGTTTCTTTTTTGGGGGGTATACTTGATATAGTAACGTGATATGGTGATGTCTATATGCCGTAAAAAAAGCAAGTTTGTAGATTCCTAAGATTACTGTAGAATAAACCTACATACACATTCAAATGCACAACATACAAACCCCTCCTCCAAACAAAACCAAGTCACCCACTTCATCACTAACACATCAAGGGTTACAGACCCTAGAGCATACTCGTTCACCGGTCCAATGACGTTCGATGTATAAGCTGACAGGTAACCTCGGACACAAAGAGACAAACTACCGAAGACAGGTTCTCTTTGATCGCGTGGGATGTTACTACACAGGGGGAATTAAGAATCTGATGTGACCCAATCAGATATGATATGTAGAAAAAGTCTTTGATATGGATTGTTTTATGCCGAGATGTTGGTGGGGGTATGTTGTATGCATCGGTTCATCGGATTTGTTGGATGTTTTACTTGACGAAAGCGAGATGGTGGGTAGAATATGCGGAAGAGAAGAAAAGAAAAATGCATCAGAATGGTCTTTTTGATGTGATGAAGAGAGGCGTGTGGGGGTTTTCGTGGGGTTACAAACATTACCTATGTACACATGTAGATTGATATCGACATGCACATAAAAGAACCCACCAACAAATCATGACAACTCATTCCTCTTAAAAGTCTCACTCAACCCAACATGGGTAAAAGAGCTCCGTACAACATATCCATCTGCCACTGACGCGATGGTAGATGCGGATGCGGTCTGAGACAAAGACTGTCTTTGACCCAAGCACCTCCCAGTCCGACGCGACTGGTCCAAGAGTCTGTACCCAATCCAAGACATACAGATGGCAGCGAAGAATTTAGCGATTGGCTTTTTTGCACTGGAGAAAGAGACCCCCACGGGTTACTAAAGTTGCTTCCCGTTTCCACTTGCCTTGTTTAAAGACGGGTATGGAAGTGGCTACCCGAGGGGTTGATTCCAAGCGACATCTGCCACATGCCACTCATCACTTGTCACTGGTCACTTCATTTATATATCTCCGTGTTCAAAAAGCCCATGCATCCAAGATACTTGGTGAAATAACCTACGCAACGAACCACTAAAACCTTTGCATGTACATCAAAATACACAAGTAACCTCGTCTCGTCTGTCCTTCTACACAAAAAGACCACCCCACTAGCCATGTCTACACCCTAATGACTCTCATCTCGTCTCGTCTGGTCACCGACCCTCGTCCTCGTCACCCACGCCGTGTAACCGCCCCGTGTAACGAACCTTTTGTTGTCTTTCAGCTGTCTTTTGTCCCTGGCAGGGTGCATGTGTCGGTTACGTATGTATGTCGAATTCACAGCAGGAGGAGAGTTATTCCACCATGTTGTTTTGCTTTGCCTCTTTCTCGGCTTGGTTGCGTGGTTCTTTTTGGTTGTGGCTGTTGAGGCTGATGAGGCGGTTAGGGGGCCGAGGATTTCATGCGGGACTTGCGGGTTGCCTTTGCATGTTTTGTTTCCTGACAGCTTGTGGTTTGTTTGTATCGCCGTATTCTTTGTTACATACATACATTGTACATACATTGTACATACATAGCTTTGTACGTTGCTTAGCGCGGAATACATGCAGGTACCGATGTCTTGTCTCCAATGATATTTACAGACTATCGTCTACAATTTAACCCCGGCGACACAAAAAGAAAACAAAGTCTCCAAACATATCATGCATCCCTAATTCATCCCGATAAACCTGCGTATATAGTACGGTATATAATTGACCTAAAGGCCGTATACGACCCCCCCCCCTTACCATCTGTTTAAACCCCCAAAGACCCTTTCTACCTCGTGACAACATTACTAAGCCGTCTTTTAAAACTAAACGACCCATCTTTTGATATCCTCCGTCATCAACTGTCATATTGACGGGCCGCCTGCCCTTTCTTCTTCCCAACATAGTCAAAGTGCCTCGACGAAACATGCACACCCCGCCTAAACCAAGCCATTCAGCGTCACACAACACCCACCACCTTCCTGACCACTTCACGCCACCAAAAAAAAAAGAGAACACAACTAGTTGCTACTAAAAACAGATCGATGGAGATACACCTTGTACAAACCACCAAGTTTATTAGCCCGGCTGGCCGGTGCTTTCCTCCCACATTAAGCATCAAAACGCACAGATGACCCGGCTTGTCTGTCTTGTCAGGTTCCTCGTCTTAAGGCGTCGTGTAAGGAAAAAAAGGAGGGAGACACAAAAGACTCGCTTGGTCGTTCCGAAAGGCCCTTGGGCTTGCAGTACGGCGTTAGTAAGAGCTGAGGAGGGGAAGACGAGCGAGATAGGACCAAAGTGACTGACAGACAGAAAGACACACCACTACACGGATAGACGAGCTTGCCTTGGCTTGGCTTGGCGGGTGGCGGGTGGCGGAGTCGGGAGGAGAAAATCATACATGCGTATGTATCTATGTACATAGTTGGATCCGAGTCTTTGGGCATATGAAGCTGCATGGGTTTTGAATACCAAAGCAGGAAAGTCTCGGCGGACCGCCCGAACAGGGAAAAGCTGAATTGTAATCGTTTCGTTAACCAGCGTGGAAAAGATATGGCGAATATCTCTGCGCCCAGTTACTGCCCCATGGAATAAAGCAAGATAGCAAGGTGCCAAAACACTTGTGCAAAAAAAAACTGCCCTCTTACTCTTCCTTCCGTCCTTCCCATTCCGCCCGACTACACCAAGAAACGTCCCCACCACTCCCACTGATTCGTCCAACGCCCATGTCAGAAAGTCCCACACTCACGGCATATGGCTTGTACGACGTAAATATCTAAGACCAACCCCTTACTTTCTACTTACAGGCTCTATTTTCTAGGCGGTAGATTGACCGTCTGATGGTGGACAGGCTACATACACGGCCCCTCACCCCTCCTTCGCGTGTTGGACGCCACGCTGAGAACCGCACGGTTATAGAGGGCGGGTCATGCAAGCCGAGGCGTAGTCAAGCGACGTGGTGCATCCGCCTTGTCGCCTTGATCATCCATCTTGCAGAGAGAGTCTTCGATAAGATGGAGCCAGGGAGAGCGTGAATCATAGGTGATCTACCCTAGGTCATGGCATTTCAAAGTGGTGGATAGCAGCATGTACATTATGTAGGTGCAAGGGAAAAAGAGGCTTTGTACGAGGCACATACGGATAGAAAAAGAGGGGGCCAAAGGTAACAGGAATTCGGCGGCATGCAGGTACCGTACTGTGATCTGCAAGAATCGAAAGTAGATGCATTGCACGACTACATAGGCTAAGGCAAGCCGGAGCGAGAAAAAAAAAAAGGCT
The DNA here is from genome assembly GCA_025685495.1 of Huntiella abstrusa. Lineage (NCBI taxonomy): Eukaryota > Fungi > Ascomycota > Sordariomycetes > Microascales > Ceratocystidaceae > Huntiella > Huntiella abstrusa. The sequence goes on along the minus strand of JAJNMT010000165.1, from coordinate 62,394 downwards.
TGATGCAGATGGTTGAGGGAGTAGCGAGTGCGATGGAGGGTGGGAGCTGATGCGCTACATGGACACTCGTGTACCTGGTCAGGAAGACTCTGTAAGAGGGCAAAAGAGACTGAGACATGTGGGATCTTTGGACGTGCATGGCCTTGGAGGTGGGAGGGCCTTCTTTGCTCATGTGCCACGGGGTTAACTAGGAAGTTGTTTGTGTTCAGATTATAGAAATGTACATGGTAAATAGGCTAGGGAGAGGAGGAATGTGTAGCCGGTATTGACTTGGACGGGACCATAGGGTTTGTCCAAGGGTTTAAACGATGATATCGGTGATCTCAATGGTGAACTGACCGTTGGAGGAGTTGATAAGTTTGACACTATCAAGGTCCTTGACGATCCAGTCAGGTTTCGCTTCACGGACTTGTTCTAGGGTATGGCTAGTCAACAAGCCAATAACCTTACACCCCGCCGCCTTACCCGCTCTAATACCAGCGGGAGCATCCTCCAATACCAAAACCTGCTTGTCACTCCCCTCAAAACCCAACTTGTCCCGTCCCATAAGGTAACAAGCCGGATCAGGCTTTCCAATCTCAACGGACTCCGCGGTTACAAGGGCATTGGGAGTAGGTAAACTCAACCGCTTCGTCCAGCCGTTGACTAGCGGGGCAGTTCCACTGGTGACGATGGCCCAGGGGATTTGTGAGGCAATGAGAGAAGTGATTAGAGGGCGAGCTCCGGGGATTTCATGGGCGGTGTGGCCATGGTCGCGGGGAATTCGTGATTCCACTTCGCCGACGTCTGGAGTGGGTTAGATACTGTGGGTAGGACGGAAGGGGGATATGTACGTACATTCCCAGGTGGCGAGGCGGGGACAGAGGATCTTTAACATGTCGATACTGCGACGGCCATGACTAGTTTGGAGGATTACCTCGGCGGTTGTGCCGATTTCAGCGGCGATACTGACGGTGTCAATATATATTCCGGATATAACAAGATATAAAACTTACGCTTCCCAATGTTTGACGATGGCCTCGGTAGAATCAATGATCGTGCCGTCCATGTCAAACAGGGCACAATCAAACGTAGCTGTCGCAGTAGTAGCCATTTTATAAACTGATCACTATAACCCCTCAAAAAGACAAATACAACTCTGCGGTTCGGCGGGGATCCAACATCTTTATATCCTATCAACCCACGTGCAACTGTCCCTTCGCCCCGTCCATCCCATCACCCCACTACCAAACAATCCAAACAATCCAAACCAATCATCTAACACCAGCCCCGCCATCATCATCGTCGTCATCGGAGTTCCCACTTTAGGACGACAATTGACGCCACGAGGGGGGCGTATATTGTGGCGTTGGGAAGGCTGCTGATAAGGAATGATAACGGGGCGGTGAAGGATTAGTGGGGGGTTGTTGACAGGGGATTATTGGCAGAAAAAATATTTTGGATTTTTTTGACATGGGTGATGGGTTTGGTGGTGGTTTTGGATATGTAGATGGTGATTTCCTTGGATTGTTGACTTTGGATTGTTCTGAGTTATATATAGAAAGAAATTCAAGATGGCCGGAAACATTAACAAGCCGAAGAGTAAGTCCTCCAGTCCACACAACCCCTATGCGACTCTCCCAATTTTCCCAAAATACTAACCCAACCCAGAGCCCACCTCCAAGCGCTCCTCAACCCGCCTCCGCTCCAACATCAAGAAAGCCTCGGCCGCGAAACAACGTAAAGACCGGAAACTCGCCAAGAAGAACCCACAATGGAAATCAAAACTCAAGAAAGACCCCGGAATCCCCAATCTCTTCCCCTACAAGGAGAAGATTCTCCAAGAAATTGAAGAGTCGCGCATGAAGAAGGCAGAGAACATCCAGCGCCGCAAGGACGAAGCTAAGGCCGCTAGAGAGGCCAAGAGATCCCAGGGTGACCAGGACGATGACGATATGGAGATGGACGAGGATGTCGACGACGAGGAGGAAGGTAGTGATGATGATATGGAGGCTGATGATGACGCCGCCGAGAGCAATAACCCCATGGCTGCCCTCTTGGCCTCCGCCCGCCGCGCCGCTACAGACTATGAACGTCGTCTCGCCCGAGATACCGCCGACCTCTCCGCCGACGAAGCCGGCTCTGACGTCGAAATCTCCCTCGACCAAGCCGCCTCCCGCCGTGCCCACGACAAGGTCTTCAAAGACGTCATCGAAGCCGCCGACGTCATCCTCTACGTCCTGGATGCTCGCGACCCCAACGGTACCCGTTCCCGCGAGGTCGAACGCTCGGTTATGGCCGCTGCTAATGGTGGCAAGAGACTCATTTTGATCCTCAACAAGGTCGATTTAATCCCCGCTGAGGCGCTGAAGGGCTGGTTGGCCCATTTGAGACGCTTCTTCCCTACTATTCCGTTGCGCGCGGCCATTCCGGCGCCGAATGCCCAGACTTTCACGCACAAGGATGTTACCGTGCAAAGCACCAGTGCGGCGCTGTTCCGCTCGTTGAAGGCGTTTGCGGCCGCGAGAAACTTGAAGCGCGCGGTGTCCGTGGGTGTTATTGGTTATCCTAACGTTGGAAAGTCGTCCATTATTAATGCGTTGATGTCCCGGATGGGCGGCAAGGCTGGTCTCAAGTCTCGCGCTTGCCCTGCGGGTGCCGAGGCGGGAGTCACCACTGCCATTCGTCATGTCAAGTTGGATTCCAAGTTGACGCTTCTTGATTCGCCGGGTATTATCTTCCCTTCATCCAGCCGCAGCGCCGTCACTACGGGGCCATTAGCGAATATGTCGGCGGAGATCCAGACACACGCGGCTCTCGTCCTTTTGAACGCCGTGCCGCCTAAGCAGATTGAGGATCCTGTGCCCGCTGTAACTCTTCTTCTCCACCGGTTATCCGAGCAGCCTGGTCTGTCGGATAAGTTGCTTGATGTCTATGATATCCCACCTCTGGTCGGCAGTGGAGCTGACGCGGTGACGGATTTCCTTGTGCATGTGGCGCGGAAGAGAGGGAGACTTTCCAGAGGTGGTGTTCCCAATATAGCGGCTGCTGCTATGACGGTTGTCACTGACTGGAGAGACGGCCGTATCCAAGGCTGGGTTGAGCCTCCTGTTCTTGGCGTTGAGGGTGTCGTTCAGGCGACGACTGGTGGCGCTGGAAAGAAGAAGGGAGAGGAGGATAATATGGTTGATCAGAAGGAGATTGTCACTGAGTGGGCTGCTGAGTTTAACCTTGATGACATATTTGGCCCGCAGACTACCGATGCGGATGCCATGCAGGAGTAGATAGTGACGGGTAATGACGGGAGTAAAAGGGGAGTGATTATTCAGTGTCTCGGCGTATAGGCGTCTTGCTTGTTTATGGGATTTAGTTGTACTTTTAAAGGGTAATAAAATATACCTAGATATTCATACGTCACCTGCTTTTATCAATACTAAAATGGGTATCCAGTCCAATCAAATCTATGACTCCAACAACTCAATCTTAACACCTCTCTTGCCCGTCGCCTCATCCTTATCATCACTAACCCGCACCTTAACAACCTGGAATAACTCCACCTTCACCTCTCTAGACCCCTTGGTGGTCAAAACATAGTTATCCGCATCAAACTCCGCCTCAGGCTCCACCTCCGCCAAATCTCTCAACCTCACCAGCCCCTCCACTCCAAATCTCGGCACAAAGACAACAAACCCGTTGCTGAAGATACGCATGACATATCCCTGTTCCTCGGCCGCGCGACCCTTCAACGCCTGTCCAACGTAGTACGCAATACTAGCCCGACCGGCCATTTGCGCGTTACGGTGACGCACGTTGATGTTCTTGCAAACAGCTTCGAGTTTTCCACGGGACCGGAGAGATGGGTGGACGGGCTCGTATTCGATTGCGGCGGCGAGTTGTCTGTGGGCTACCAGATCGGCGTAGCGACGGATGGGGGAGGTGAAATGGGTGTAGATTTCCGAGGCGAGACCGTAGTGGCGGAATTCGGGGTACGCTTGGGTTCCGGCGCAGAAGTATTCAGCGGACATCATGCACCGGGTAGCGAGGATACGAACAAGAGTGTTGAAGAAGGGGTTCTTCTCATCAACACAGCTGTCTAACGAGTCAGCAAGGGCCTTGCTCGAGTCGACGCGGAGCTCCATCCCCTTCTTGACACGCAGCTGGGTAGCCAGTTCGTCAAAGTTGGTACGAGGAGGGGCACCGTGGCGACGGAGCATGGCAGTCTGTGGGAAGGCTTCATAGATTCTAGCAGCCACACTGATGTTGGCGAGTAACATGAATTCTTCAACGAGCGAGTTGGTGTCGAGGAGTTCCTTGGTCTTGACGTTAATAGGATCCGAGGTCTCCGACTCCATCTGCACCTTGACTTCGGGAGAAGACAAACTCAGGGCACCAGCGTCGTAACGCTTCTGCTTGAGTTTTTTGGAGAGACCGAGGAGAATGCGGATGCCAGCGGTCAAGTCATCGGTCATAGCCGCCTCATCGATACGCAATTGCGCCTGCTCGTAGGAGAAGGCTTCGCGGGATTTGATAACCGACTTGGTGAAACGCACACTGACGATTTCCGCATCGGGGGTCATTTCCCAGATAGTCGAGAACGCATAACGTTCAACGTACGGCTTCAGAGAGCAGAGGTCAGTACCGAGCAGAGGTGGTAACATGTCAATACGTTTGTCAACCATGTACACAGTAGTACCCCGGATACTCGCCTCGTTGTCCATGGCGTTGTTCGGCTTCACGAAGTGCGAGACATCAGCAATGTGCACACCAACCTCAAAGTTTCCATTGGGAAGAGGCCGCGCGTGAAGAGCATCGTCGATATCCTGGCAACCAACAGGGTCAATACTGCAAATAAGCAGGTGTCTAAGATCTTCACGATCTCTCCAGCCAGGATCACTAGTTTCCGCGGGGACCCTCCAGTCGTGACCCTCCTTTGGCAGACAGTCCAACACAGTCTTGGGGAACGGCCGATACTGCACATCCCATTCCAGAAGGAGTGCCTCCGTCTCAGCAGCCTTCGTCTCCATCTCACCCAGACTACGCACCAAGTGACCCGTAGGATGTCTTGAGTCTCTAGGCCAAGCGTCAATCGTCACCAATAATCGCTTGCCCAGGAGTTCCGCAACCTGTCTTGTCCGGAGACGAATCTTGGGAATCCGCTTGTCCATGGGCAACAAGAAGACACTGTCCTGTGTGCGACCCTGGCCAGAAGAGGCACGGGAGGCCGATGTGGGGTCGATGTGGCCGACGTATTGTCTCCAGTTCCGCTTGACGACACCGACGACCTTGGCCGTTGGCTGAGCGACACTTTCAATGCCCTTGCTTTGCGACTTGCGCGCTTCCTCCTGAAGAGCCTTCTTTTCGCGCGCAGAGACGATATCAGAGCCACCCTCCGCATCAGCGTTTTCATCCTTGGTAATCGCCTCCTCCTCGACAATCGTAGTTGTAGGAGTCTTCCATTGATCCTTGGGGAGAAGCTCGACGACTACCAGATCACCATCGACAGCACGGTTGATGCTCTCACGGCCAAGAATAATCAAAGCCTTGGGGAAAGCAGGGACCTTCACGGAGCCCTCGAGGTAGTTGTACTGTGAGACGTTGTAGATACCCTGGTGCATAAGACCGGCCTTGACGCCCGTCATTAGCTTGGACATGCTGAAGTACTCGGGGTAAATCGTCTTGGGGCCCTTGGAGAAGGATGTGTTGGCCTGGTTCTCAGCTACGAGATCCGCTAATCTGGCACCGTCCTCTACGTTCTCGAGGTATTCAGACATACTCAACGCCGGCATCCCCTCAGCTTTAGCCTTGGCCAGACAGTCCTTATCGTTCGTAAGTAAAACTGTTGGTGGTACAGTTTTGCCACGGGCTGTTTGTCCAAGATGCTCACTATACCACTGTGCAGCTTTCCGTACCGCTCTATCATTCCGATCATTGATAGATTCCTCCGCCTCTCTAACAACATACGTCTCCAATCTGAAGTCATTGAAAAATACGTAAAACCGCTTCTCCTCGCTGTTGACTAACCCGATTAACCGGTTATACAACGGAAACGAGCGGTTCTTGAGCTCTTCAAGTACAGTCTGGAGAATAATGACGTCACAGAACTCGTCACTCTGCTCGAACACGTCCATGGCGTTCAGCAAGATATTGGTGTCGGGGAGGAGATACCGGCCATTAGGGAAGACCGTGGAGCCGCGGGGCTTCTCGGAGAGAACGAATGGTTGCACTGGAGCAAAACATATTAGTATCAGACACATACAAAACGGGATGTCCTTTCATTAAGCCACCCAGAAGAATAAACTTACCCTGGTTACGAGCATCTTTAGGCGCCTTGTCATAACACTGGGTGCACAGCTTAGAAGAACATGGGATATCTTGCCGCAGGTAAACCTCGCGGACAATCTTCTGAACTTTACCACTGCGGGTAGAACGAACGTAAACTTTACTAGAAATGTTGGCCGCGAGCGGGTCAACATCACTTGCTCTCTTAAGACTCGTCATTTTGAATAAAAAAGTCAGTAGCTGTGTTTGAAAATTCCAGCTTTTCGATGACAAATGACCAAATCAAGGATCGTGAATTGCGACCCAGATAAGGCTGTGATGTTTTTTTACCGAAAAAAAAAGTGGAATCTGACAAATTGCGACCAACCAATCACAATCCAAACCGGATCCCCGTCACTGCTTATGTCATACTTCAGCCTTGTGATCATCAACGTAAGTGACCCTAACCCTGTTGTACAACCTCACGAACGGTTGAGGACCCTCTGTGCAACCGAGATGGTGATGTTAGGGTTCGGAAATACGGATCTGTCGGTGAATTCCAGCGTTCTTTGACGGACAAACAGGAGGTAATTTGCACAGGCTGTGGCAAGTCCGTTTAATATACTTGTGGGAGATGATGCCTTGCCCTCCTCACTGTCACCGTGTAGTACCGTCATCTACACACCACCGCATGGCCCAGTCCAGCTCACCACCGCCGCGACGATGGCTTACCACCACCCACTGACACGATCAGCCACTACATTAGGTGCAGCTTTTCCTAGAGCCCCCCTCCTTCATTTAAAGTGGATCCAGCCCACTCAGCACAAGCCGCCACGGGCCGTGGGTTTCGTTGTAACAAGGTGATTGGGACCCCAGAGGTAGTCTAATCTGTTGACAGGATTCCAGCTGGCAGGATACTATGACGGCATCAGCTAGGATATGGATATTCAGTTTGGCCCAAAACACAGCTACGGTGGCCTCAATCACACTCTGCATTCTTCTGCTCGCTACGATACCCGCAAGATACAATCTTTTTACCTTTTTGGTCTTGCTACCGGATGAGGGCAATGAAGACAGTGCAAGTTCTAGATTAGCCTGATGAGGACAAGCTTTGGAAGAGGAGGGCATATAACTCGTTGTATCAGTCTAGTCTCACCATCCATCCTGTTGCCCAGCCAGTGATCTTGCTCCACTCACGAGATTCTCCTCAACAAACCGACTATCGTCGAGCGGGGAAACACCCAGTGACTCTCGGTGACAAATCACGGCCAATAGTCCACGAACACCAAGTCCCAACGCCAATCAATCTCTCCATCTCAACGCACCACCAAGAGGGTGTGAGAAAGACCGAGGGGGCGTGAAAATCGTAGTCGCCGGATGCACGCGTGGAGACTGTTACGTAGCCTGCTGGACCGTACTACTCATGCAGTCACTGCGTATGCTGAGTTCGAGTGACCCGGCAGTGGGGAACCGGAGGAAGAGTGCACGAGAGGGACAATAAAGAGAAGGAGGAATAGGAAGGAGAAGACCACGGCTAAGTCCGGCTGGTCGCAGCCATGTAGGACGGGAGTCTGGCGTGCTCGTGTTGAGCCTAAGCCTTGGTGCTCCCGTGAAGATTCTAGCCACAATCATAGGCCCAATAAGACCCCGTAACGTGTCCCGTATCCAGCAAAGTCCCGTTTCCGTCCTTCTCATCGTCCCTCATCGTATCCATATGCGCCCCCATCATGTCCGTCTAGTTCCCACTTGTTCACAGTCTCCGTTCGTGCTCGCCTTGCCGTCTCGTGCCAGTCTGTCCATCTGACGAACATCGCTATAAGATCCACATCGTTAATTGTGGCAGGTGTTGCCTAACCATGCCCTTTTCAGCAGCCAGTGAACTCCCTGCTGCTTATCTTCTGTTCAGGCTGCCGTTACAATGCATGACTGCACTATTAGACGGCTGGCGTTGTGACCTATAGCTAGAGAACAAGCAGGGACTGTACATACCATGCATCAACTCACAGCAGTAGTCTTCTGGTAGTCAAAGAAACATATCTAAACGTTCCCGGCAGAACGTGCATAAGTTTGGCCCTTGAGGGATGATGGATGAGACGGGCGGATTCTGTAGCGGAGGTATTCGGCAGTAGGCACTTACTCGATTGGTCTGAGTACGTTGGGCACGATGAAGTGTGATCTGTTAGTGGCAATAACCCCAAGTGGGTACTTAAGAGAAGCGATGTGACATGTTATCATGAGAAGCAACCGCCATGTTGGTTCACGGGAGAACCCTAGACACACAAGAACCAGGGCACAAATTGTGAAGGGTTTGTGGTGAGCCACTCCCGTCCAGCCCAGTCAATGTTTATTGGCTGTGTAGTGCCCATGAGACATACTGGACTAGATACACCAAGACATTGGTGGTGATTAAAATCCCAACCTATACGTAAACTTCTTACAAACAAGGTCAAGTTGCATGGACATTTTCAAAGTAAAATGTTGTCTACATAGGCTTCTGTATGAACATAGATTCATACGTGCGTACTTGTCAAGACAAGCCTAATCTCACAAAAGACTTTCGAAAAGGGAAATTACCCCATCTAGTAGCCCGCATCTGCGCCCCACCTCTCTTACCCCCAGCAAAACGCCTTTGTCCACACAACGTCGCACTTTCGCCCACGACGTCCGAGTCTAGGCAGGAAGCCACACAAAAAGCGGGCGGGCAGTGGGTCGATCATTGAAGAGAAGGCGGAGAGAAGAGACGAAGTATTTGAACAGCATATGTCTAGTATGAGGCGGTATAATTGTCATTATAACCCTGACACTTGCTGCAGTATGTAAGAGGTATCAAGAGAAAGAAGACTAAAGACAGAGACATGTGTACATTCCATTTCCATTTGGTAGTAGCCCTTGAGAAACAAGAACAAGTATTGAATAGGGGAGGGAGGGGCAAGAAGAGTAATTGCCCAAAAAAGGAAATTGCCTGTTTGGGCACGTTGAAGCGATGGAGAAGAAGGCTTATCTTAGCAAAGAGAGGGAAAGAGAGAGAAAGACTAAAGAAGAAGTCAAAAACAAATAGTGGTTCTATGGTCTTGGTTGGGCCCAAGAGAGGGGGCGTAGAAGGTACAAGGATGAAGAAGGAGAGAAGGAGGCAGGTTCTGACGTGGGGGGGAGAAAGAGAGAGGGAAGTTACGAGTCGGCGGTGGGGCAGACAGAGTTGTACTTGTCTGGGCCGGGACTTTGGGAGGAAAGGACTTAGTGGCAGTGATAATTGGCGGGTTAACGAGGGATAGAGTGGATTCGGTGTTGAACAGCCAGGGATTTTGGCAAAGTATGTATTATACGATATAAAGAAACGGTCAAACTGACAAACGAACAAAGGGTCGGAGTGTCTTGGACAAGATATCGGCCCTGGGGATCGGCGAAACGGCACTGCGCTTTTCCGCAGGTTTGGCGGTGGCTGTTTCCACCTTTCCTGGAAACTACCATAATGCTAATGCTACCATTACATTGGCGTGCATGTGATCATGATCCAACCAGGCCAAGGCGCCTATACAATATGGTAATGACTAGATAGATAGCGACATGTCCTTCAAATAAGCAAATGTAGTTCACGTTGTGATGACTTGCTCGACAGACCATGATAATCCTCAATTCCCATCTTCAACCGGGCAACCCACCCGCAGGGAAAGTCAGGTATTCGTTGGTTTCAAGTCAAAGAATACTGTGTGATGGCGGCGACCCAGAGGACAGGAGACACGCTGACCAACCAGAAAAGGGTTTATAGCGTTGCATTGCGTACTTTTGAGTGAGGGGTGTTTTTCATGTTTGTCTATACTGTGTTGTTTTTTGGGGTTTCTTACTTTGACCTTGCTTGCTACATTGATTTTCTTGCTTCCTTGCTCTTTTTGTTTCCTTCTATGGGTCTTTTTTGTTTGTCGGTTTTGATCCGTCGCATGTACATGCCGTGTCGTGGAGTGAGCGGTACCATGGATGATTATTTGCGAGGAAAGTGACAGTGCTAAGATATTGTGGTGTAGTGTGTGTGTGGAGTAAAATATGCTTAAGACGGAAGCCGGGAATGGGCTTGCTTGTCTGTATGTATGTAAGTACATACACATACATTGACGGAGGACACAGACTGGATCCAGTGTCTGAGAGCCTCAGCTGTCTATCCGCTCCATTGTGTTAGTCTTTTCTAGACATGGAGACACTTACCTGCACCTAAATATTACCTTCTACGGCCATTCGGGTGGGCTGAAAGCGTGGCGCCAGCTGAACCGGCCTCGTTCCCCCATACATACAAAAAAACAAAATTCAAGCATGAAAAAAATGCCAAACTCTTCACCAATCATATCTCTTTACTTTTGTCACTCAATTTTTCTCTTCCCCGAGATGATGGCGTGACAAGAACGAGGTCCAGAAGATCCAGACGTATTGCCCAAAAGAGTCTATACTCTCAGAACCCGTTCGTTTCGTTTCATTCCCTTTCATCCTTTCACCTCCTCACTGTCAGCAAGTAGAAGAAAAAACAGCCAGCGTTACTTCCAAGGCGGGGTTCCATATTCCCCCCGCACCATGCAAGTCTATGTACAATACCAAGCCAGCCAGACAAGCGGGCGTCTCCCACTGGAGGCTGGAGAAAGGAAGCTATCGTTACAGTGGCCGATGCAGCGTGAGGTCATTTGGTCTTCTGGCCAAGTGCATAACCTGCGGACACGGACAGTGGGGGTGGGGGCGTGTATTTTACCTCCAGCCAGCCAGACAACCCTACAGACAGACATATGCTAGCGGCCGAAGATCGAGCAGGTAAATTACGGAACGGGAAGTGTCGACTAACGACCTGTTGGATGGAGATTTACGTGACTTGTTAGACCGTGCCATTTTCTGCATCCCTTGCGTTCTTCCTTTGTTCCTTCCCTGCCTATCCTCGGGTTCTCTTCTATCGGGCTCGGTATGCCCCATTAGGCTAATCACCGCCCGTCAACCAACGTCGTGACTAAACCAAAAAAGTCAAAGGGAAAGAAGGAAAAAGAAAGAAAAGAAAGCTGCCACACCACCTCACCAACACGACCTCGCCCGAGATCTGCATAGGCCTCCCCTCCTTCTTTGCTTCCGGTCCTATACCTCGCTATTATCGGCTTGCTAGGCTTGTCGGGCTGACAAAAAGAACGGGCGCCACGACGCGATCATGCGGCTTTCCTGACAGGCCGTACATAGTTGCTTGTGATGTGTGAGACCTTCTTTTCCAGCCGTGCTATCAAGCCAAGTCACTTATTTATCACTAGTCAACATATACCCCTCCATATAGGTTCTGAGATATCTCTCAAGTATACCGCCAAATCAGCGAGATCATAGTTGTCCTTCCAGACCCCTGTACATCCATGTGACTGTGCGGGGTCACGGTGGGGCCGGGGTCGGCCGGGCCCGAAATTTCGGCAACGTCATAACGGATCTTTCGGGGATACCTTCAACAAGAACCACAACCCCTCGCCCGGTTAGCTCAATCGGTAGAGCGTGAGACTCTTAATCTCAAGGTTGCGGGTTCGACCCCCGCATTGGGCTCGACTCCTAATGCACCAGTTCAACTGGTATCGCGGACCTTCAAGTGGTTATCTCTTTTTGCTTGCTCCGGGAGCTGTTGCCGAAAGTTTTGTCGTCTGAGTTTTCACGCCGGTTTTCTTTGGGCCAGTCCTTTCCGGCTGTTCTTTTTGGGCTGATTTCCTCGTGTCTTTCTTTCAACGGTGGCTAAAATACCACCCAATATCCACAATATCCACAATATCTAGATCCTCATTGCCATCAAACTTCTCATGCATAACCCTAGTGCAACCATCGGAACCCTATTGATCCGAGCACTGTGTAACCTGGACACAATGTCCTGAGAGGAAGCCACCTACTATCATGTCATCTCCCTTAATTAGTAACTCTCAATAAGCTGTAGCCGTGTCTCTCCGCCGCCGCCGTCTGCCACTCCACATATCCAGCCAGTCTCTGGGCCTTCCCGTATACCAAACCGGGGAGAATAAAGACATTTCAGCCCACCAGTCTGTCCAAATTTGTTAATTCCACCTTCTCCCTCGTCATCCTAAAAAAAAATACATTCAAGCCTTTTGAACAGCAAGATTGTGCTCACACAGGACTCAGCCATCAGCTGGCCGCCACCACCACCACCACCACTCAAAGACCTGCTGCTGAAGATGGAAAGAGGCGTTGCCTTCCCCGGTCTTAGTGACGCCTTTATCCACTTGTCGTTACTTATTTCTGCGAACCCGAGGGCTATCCTATATACGTACACAGTGCTGCATAATCTTATTCACTAGCTGTCCAATCTGCGTCACGTAATTCTCCGAGCCCCAAGACATTTGTCGGGTCACCGTTCATCAGCATTGCAGGAAGGTGCGACAAGTGTTGGGGTCGTCGTGCAGTCCCTTGTCGAAATTAGGATCTGGGATATCTAGGGTTCCCAGTGTTCTTTAGGGTATGTGTACGCCATTTAGGCAGATGGGAAGGGTGACATCGGCAACAAAACGGGACTTTGCCTTTACTTGTGGAGATGTGCAGTATAGAATGGGTAGGATCTGAACAGGCAGCTTTTTGTCTTGGTTTGTCATGCCTTACGGACAAGGAATTTGCCAGTTCCCTCACCACCGGGACCGAAGACGCCCAGGTAAAACGGAAGAACCCCACGTCGACTTTCCACCTGGCCTCTCCTTTGACAAATCGGCGTCTTTTTATCCCCTCTTTATTCCCGTCAATTCATCGCAGTCGAGCAAAAGGCTTCCTTCCATCCTCTTCTCGTTCCCCCCTTCAATCTTGGCTTCCAAGAAGAGAAATCCGTCACTCCCTTCCTTTCACTCTACCCTTCTTTGATCACTACGGCTGGCGTTACACCCAACCCGCCATAGTGCGTCCTCGCCTTCATGGGAGAGTGGCTACCGAGCAGAAGAACAAAACGGCACACGGGATTTTCCTGATCGCTTTTTCTCCACGCTAGAGTGAAGATGACGACGATTTAAGGATGAGAAGGTGTACTGCCGAGGTGGATGGGCGGGAATGTTGCCTTAACATGGAAGCTACTTGCGTCGTACACGGTTTAATAGGGGGCGTGGTGACGAGGAATTCGGAGGTTTCTTCCGGTATGGAGAAGCGGGATGATGACAGGTATGTATGTATGTAAATACTTGTCATCTATCATGTTTGCTTGTTCGGGTACATACATGCATATCAACTGCCCACCCATTGGGAACTACGGAAGCAACAGAAACCACTCTGTTTCTGGTACCCTCCATTTCAAACAGCCTACTATACCCTCCACTATAGATACATATCTTTGGATTTCTTCTTGGTCAAGTTACTCACATCCAGTCACGAGCCCTGCACAAAGGCCAATGTAGCAAACCGCCGGCTATCGACAGGACTTACGAGCTGCAGCCCGATCTCACATTACCATCCACCACATCTAAACGTACATGTTTCCAATCAATGTGTGGCCTTACATTTCATAGCCCTCCGGTTCTTCAAGCAATACGCTGAATACGTCCATATCCACCTCCGATGATTTCGATATCGGAGTTCACGCCAAGCATTTTGACTTGCCTGCCGTTCACTTCATAACTAACTAGGACATATCCGAGGTTTGTGCTCTAAATTTCATGACAGCAGGTTATCCATCTGGTCAAACCACCATGTGGCCCCAGGGTGGCTCGTTCGCTTCTGTATAAGCACAATCGCTTAGCCCAATTGTCTCATGAGTGAGATCTATGGATGTATGTATGTACTGTATAGAGATGTGCAAGTTAGCCTGACCATGTAGTTTGCTTCATTATGATGTATTGAGTTCGTGAGAGACAACTCTCTGACTGATTATCCGCCATCCGAAGGCTGCTAACCAAACTAGTCTTAAGCGAAGCTTCTTAATCTACAATCTTGAAACAATCGTCTTATCGTCGTTTGGATCGGAAAGTTTATACTCTCAGTTTCGCCCTGTATTCAAGGCTTTCTTTCCCTTATGTGCACATTCCGTATAGGAAGCCGGTGGTTTTATTTGCCGCCCCTGTGATTGTGCCAACCATCGTTAACACCCGGCCGGCCATACAACGCATCGAGCGGTTATAGGATTGTAAGAATAGAATTTACAGATACAGAAATAACTGATCGGAACGTCCATGTCTCCCACTCTCCGCAAAATGAGCATCAGGGTAGCCATCTCTTGCGCGATTGTTATCTCCATCCATGCACAGGCATCAGCGTGATCTGAAACAGGTCGTCATGAGATCAACGTGAATTGTCACAGCTCCAAATAGGGACAATTAATTGCAATATCAAGTGAATCAATGAGGTCATCTTGTCTCCGAATTTCAACTACACGACCAGAAAAAAAAAGACAAAATCGAGGATGCGGCAAAAATGAAGACTGCCTTCAAGCGGATTTGAACCGCTGACCTCGACATTACTAGTGTCGCGCTCTGCCAACTGAGCTATGAAGGCTGTTCTTGATGCAAGCGACTCTCACCAGTCTTCAAATTCGAAAAAAATCTCGAGAAATTGGGCCAGATTTAACTTTCCTAACTCAACATTTTCTCTCATTCGCAACTCGGGCCCCATGGCGCTTATCAAGTCTCCGTGGACAGACGTGGAGAACAGGGGCTGGGAACAAGTGGAGGATAATGAGATTTACAAAGACACTCTGAACAGACCCTCAGTTGGCCTTTGTCTACAAATCGCCAGTTGGCAGTTTCGAGTGTCCCATGACGCAATGGGTAATGCCTATGATGAATTGAATCGTGATAGCAGCCACAAACATGTAAATACGGTTATTTGGCATAGGGCGCCTGGCTGCTCCATTCCGTCGAGACTATGGCTGTTACCACGGCCCCCTTCCAGTCTCCACCCTTCCCGTCCCTCCTAATCCTACAGATTCAGGGCCAAACGTGGAAATCTAGGGAATGTAGCGTTGCCTTGTGAGGAAACTCCCTGACCCCTCCTCCTTCTTTTTATTCTCATCCCTCCTTTGCCACGATGGATGTTGTTGTTGTTGTTGTTTTTTTGTTCGAGAAGGTCTTGCGCCTCCTTCCCTTCTTGTTTGGGCAAGAAAAAAAGTAAAAAAAATCAAAATGGAAACTTACAATCTCGTCCCTTAAACCCTGACGTCTGGGGCCATTTGCCCGATTTGGACTGGTCTAGATGTGATATTCTTCGCTAAGGCCGATACTCAAGTAAACTACCGACTCCGGAAGCCGTGTCATTGAAGACCTAGCTTCTCAGGTCGTAAACGCATGACTGTGTATGTATTCTCGTATTCATGCTGGTGGTTGACGTGGACAATACACTACGACGATTTGACGTAGGCTCGGTGTGGCTTAAGGGCTTGCATTATGGATGGGCGGGGAGACGAACGAACGCTTACATCTCTTGCAGCACACCATCGCCACGAACTATTTACCGAACTGGTGTGCTTAGAGAGTGTGTTATGTCAAGGTATGGCCCTGTATATTGATACCAAAAAGAAACAACCGGTGCATCCGACCGCAAGCGCAACACACCGCCATCTGATGTCCACACTATCTTCAGCACATCCACACGCATGGCCAACAACACAGAGGCAGAACTCAACGAATCGATAATTCTCCGCGGCGTCTCTTTCTTGAAACCGGGATAGATATTGCTAAACTCGACATGTCTGTTGAAACTGGTAGCCAGAAATCCCTACCGCTGAATCACGACATATCATTATTGACGGCTAGCCCGTTAAAGACAAACCTGTCACAGACCAATTGTTCAACTCCACCCATCGCGATTTTACCTACCCGTCTTGGATGTTTGCTAAAAAACTCAAAGATAAGAACTGAGACGTCAGGCTTGTCAAAGTGCAGCATCTACAAACTCGGTGTCGTCTCGGAGAGAAGGGAAAGGAAAAAAAATCATTTTGTGAACGAGCCATGGTCACGAGACATCTTTCACTATTTTCGTTTTCTCCGTTGCCACTGGCAGCTTGACACCCGTTCGTTTGCTCTTGTGGCTTGTTTGCTGCTCAGTCGTAACATCTGACACGATGCGAACTCATACATATGTACTACAGCATACATACACACACCATATATTTAGTTCATGATATAACACGACTACGGACGTAGATATGCCCCCTTGTCCTGTTAGATCGTCATAGATCTCGCCTGTCTATTCAGCCCAAAGATGAAAATGTCACCATTCCACTTCCATCAAACTTCCCCCCCGTCTCGAAAGCCAAAAAAAAATGTGTCATTAAGTTGCCTTGTTAGGCACGATACTTGACCCAAGCGCCGCCCGATTAGGAAATCAAACCTGCCATCTCAGTCTTGTTATGGGCAGCGCGCCAGCCGGGAGCGTTTGGTGAACACGGACGTGGATTCTGTTTCGGAATTGGTCGCTTCTAGGTTTTGCTGAAAAGAGTTAATCAGGAAAGATGGCTTTCTTATCTTGCTGCATAAGCCGCGTTCACGATGGCCGGTTTCGATCCTCGGAAAGGGAATACAAAACTTCAGACGAGTCTGGGGTGAAACGTGGATCGTAGTGTGGGAAGGGTGACTATTGGTAGGCTAGATATTGTGACCGGCACCCATAAGATCGCTTGACAGTAGCCCCGATTGTAGGCGTATACATTCATCCGCCGCCATAGATCACCTCCAAAGTACGCAGCTAATCACATAACACATGCACCAATTGCACAAACACAACTTGAACAGGTGTACATATATTTACATACACACATGTACACAACATCGCACGTCGTCATAACCCCTCTTCTTGTCCAGTCAGACGCACCCACCACAAAATCTTCAAAAGAAAGCTATATCCATCTCAAAAGTCACCATATTTCCTCATACAACCAGAAATACTACATAGCCAACCTCACGTCCCCGTTTATCCCCGTTGCAAGCCACGTAAGCTGTTTCTTGTTCCCTGGCCCATTCGTTGATCCATCGTTATCTGATCAATGCACTGACAGTTATCACGGTTGCGCTGTCCCGATCTGGCAGTCCAACTTGCACGCCTGTCAGGGCCTGGGCCAGCGTGACATTGGTGTAGGAGGCGGGGGTGGTTGATTGTTTATATCTCATTGTATCAGCCAAGTTGAGACCTGCGCTTTCAGGGCAGCCGGGGATTCCAATTGCATACAAACCAAGCTAGTTGGCCTAAAATCTTGATGGACTTCTCCGGCAAACATGCGGCTGCGGCTGCGGCTTCCAGGGGCCCCCACAAACGGCACCTACACAAATACACACAAACACACAAACAAACTTTCGCTCCTCGCCGACTCCTACACCAAGAAAAGATACTGCCCCTCCAAAGGCCTTTTGTTGACAGCAATCAGCTTCATTTGTCCACCGCTGTTCCGTCTATTCCGCACCAAACATCTGTTGGTCAAGTTGTATTCGCCTCACAGCTCTCAAGACGGCCCCGACACGCTCTGCTGGTCCCTTTGTCTCCCGCCAAAAGTCAGCCTGCCGGTACGCACTGATACACATATAGCCGTGGCTCTTCTTTCCACGGGCTTGTAGCTATTCTGGCATCTTCAATTAACGAAAACCATGACATAAAAGGTTCCACTTCTGAAGGACAGGATTGGATACCCGTGGCGTAAAAAAGGCCACATGATGCCGGAAGTTCCGTCATCGGTACATATAATGACTGATTTGTGTAGATATACTACGCCCTATCTTCGATCAGCCTCCACAAAAAGGTCTTGCAAGGTTGACTCGAAAATACTTTGACTGAATATGGCTAGTCTCGACAACACAAGGGCCATCTGTTGATACAAAATCTGTGATATATGATCACCGACTAACAAACAAAGACTAAACCCCGGAGGAAGGTGCCACCAAAAGAAAAAAGCTGCACTTTCCAATCGTAACGCGCCACGCTTCAACTTGTGCGTATGTACAGTCGAAACTCGACATAGGAGCAGATCGGGAATATGTCTACCTGGGTACTTGCAGCAGCCCATCTCACATTTGCGGTAGTGCATGCCGAAGGTCCGAATACTGCAGGATGCAAATTTCCATTTCAGATAGGAGAAAAAAAAATACGGGCAAAAAACCCCCATCGCTACCACTATATGCAGTATGTAGGAAGAAAAAAAACAGATAGTGCTCGGGAGGTTCCTGCCGTACAAGTCGGTTTTACTAGGTTGCGGAACACCTTGTCTGGGCCACAAACCTGTTACACGCAGCTTGGATTTCATGTTCATGTAAATCGGCCGGCGGTTTGTCTCTGATGAACACCACATTTGCTTAGTCTTTTTTGGGGGAAGTTTTCTGGCAGGTATGTAAGCTTTTTTTTGTCCTTGCTTAGGCTTGACGCATTCCACTGTAATTCGGACAAATCGTCCAATGCCGATACCCCAACTCATCACATGCAACTTCCTCTCTCGTCACTTACCGATTTTTGGGAGATATGATTTCTTTTGTTGGCTAGTTTCCTTCTCTTCTGCCTATTTCCAAGAAACAACCTAGGTTACACGTTGTCCTTCGGTGCCCGGAAACTCTGTCGGTTGTTCTGGGTTCCTTGTGGCACCGTCCAACGTCGTCCAGGGACCCTAAACAACCCTACGAGACATGGTCTAAGAAATTAACTTTGTGGACAAGCTGAAGATTATTGAGGTTACGTAGAGTTGATGCAGGTGGATCAGATATGTCTGGGCCTGTCACATTGAGTAGATGAGAAGGTGTATGTAGTAGTGTGTAGTGTGTAGTGGGTATTTGTTTGATCGAAGCAAACATGTATCTTTTTCTGACATGTGCAGATGTCACTAAAACTTTAGAAATCTGCAATATCAAACGCTCTAGAAGCCACCAAGAAGCCTCAAACTGACGGCAAAATCCCACTAAAATCCCACCCACTCTTCAGTACACACACGGCCCCGTCATGGTCCGTCGAAACGCCGTCTGTCCGGCCCCCAATGAAACAAGACCTAGAAGAAACAAGGAAAAAAGCACAAAGCTATGACACCGAGTCAAAGACAAACTACCTTTTCTTCTTCTTCTAGGCTTTGGTATGTACACATACAAACGCCTCTAACTTGGTGTCTTTTCCCCCCAGCCGCATGGCGTCATCCCGTATGCCGTTCTGCATGACAAGTCAAGAAAACTAAAGCTAGCAGAAACTAGCTCGCTGACCGACCGAGGCAAGTCCCGTTGCACAAAGTCATGGATTGTCTCGTCCAGTCTCCGCAGCTACATTTTTATTTGCCCTCTGCTTCTCCTTCTGTACATACTATTTTGTGTGTGTATCTATGTGTTTTGTTTCCCTTGCTACCCCTTACGATCTATGTAGGCCGGTCTGTAAGTTTGGCCTTTTTTGTGCAAGCGTGCGACAGTGGGGCTGTTGGCGGCCAGTGACTTGACCTTGGAATGTCGCGGACATTGTAGCCCAGAAGCCCAAGTAGTACAAAAGCGCAATTAATTTCGTGGGCTTTTTGCTATTCTTTTTTTTTTTTCATTTTTGTTGGCTTGGCAAATCTTACCAAGACGTGCGTCATCAGGCCGCTGACTGATCTCTGTTGACTGGTCGGCATATGAATAGGCGGGCTTCGCTAGCGGGGTTTGCTGGGCTCGGATCGGACTCTGATTTCATCGTCGTCGGAAAAACAGAGATTCCTTGACGGGGCGTTTATTAGTGGTTTAGCATGGGGTAGCTACATATGCACATTGGCTGGACGTGAACCCTGAACGTCATTGACGTTCCATTTGTGGTTGTTGGCGTTTGCCCTTTAGACAAGCCGTCGGACTAGAGAGGCTCAGCTTGTAATTTGGCATTATCAGCTGCTTACATTCCTCGTCATTTGGAGAGTCAAAAGCCTGCAACATGCCAGAGAAACACACAAGCCAAAAGACTGTAAGGAAACATGTTACTTGCAGGAGGGTAGTAATTGTAGCGAGTAAGTCAGAATACAGTTGTAGCGCAACCCCACCAAACCGTCGACCGAGCCGTTCCCGCCCCTCTTTGATGAACATATCACCTCGAACAGATATTGGAGGACGGAGCAAGAGGGACCGATGTGGTAGGTTAGAACTAAGTTGTTTCTCTTCTTTTTTTTCTTTTCTGTCTTCCTACCTGTGTCTCTGGTCACACACACCGTTCCTAGCGGACTGGTGGTGGGCGCAGAGACATGGATATTCTAAGCACAGCGGTAAAGTGTAAAGAACAGTACTGTCGAAGACAGTGTCTTGGTTCTTCTTTCACAGACCCAAAAAGTAAAGGGTAATCCTCGGGCGGCCGGGGAAACCTGTGACCTCTTGTATAGATCTTTGTGCGTATGCTGAGTTACTGTATACTTGAATACGGGCGCTTTTGTCTGTGACGACAGTAACTAGCGGCCGTTTGAGGCGAGTTCACTGCAACCCGATTTCACGTCAGGCGGACATGATGACATTCACGGCACCAAATAAGTGTACCAAAGTTAGAACTATTATTTTTACTAACACGCCCCTTGGTAAGTCATGTTATGGCATACATATGTTGGTTTCCACGCCCCCCTCCCAACGTCTTTGTCCTGAATCCCGCATCTTGGTGTCTTGCGCCGGATGGCTCGGTATGAGCCATCCACTTTATGTATCAAATTTGAAGTTGGGAAGAGTAACCTGTTTATCGGTTAAGGAGCCTTCTGCACACCATCTTCTCGGCGGGTTACCGGGTACTGTGGAGTTCTGGGATGACCATCCTGGAGATTTGAGTGTAAGTGACGACTGGTGGTTGAATAGATGGGAGAATTTTGTATTGTGTGTATGTACATACATACAGTTTCTATACCTATATATGTGTTGTACTTACATCCGGGAATCGGAAAAGTGAAGCCCGGCCGGTAGACAAGGGCCTTTTAAGATAGCCCGAGGTGATTACTCCC
This sequence comes from Huntiella abstrusa, assembly GCA_025685495.1. NCBI lineage: Eukaryota > Fungi > Ascomycota > Sordariomycetes > Microascales > Ceratocystidaceae > Huntiella > Huntiella abstrusa. The sequence continues at coordinate 41,294 of JAJNMT010000165.1, read as the reverse complement.
AGGTATGAAGATTTTGTGTATGTAGATAAAGTAATGAGGGGGGTTGATGGGTCAATGACTGATGAAAGAAGACGACTATGAAATTCCAATAAATACGATTAAATGCCATGGTAAAGAATAAATGTGATTAAATCACGGACATATATAAATGTTAATAAAATGAGACCATTATTACAGGGCCAAAACAAATGACCGATTTTATCGATTCTACTTGGCCAGTGCTCGACTAGACGTCCACAGACTTGAACACACTCGTCCAAGGCTAATCGGCCGCGATTCATACAAGTACAAGAGCATCGCGCATTCTCTCCCACCAGGAAGGAATAATCTGAAGGAAGAACGCAACAACACTCAGATCTTGCAGAGCCATAACCCGCCCGCTCGTACTTTGGTTTGCCACTTTACACATCTACATATATTCATCATTTATACGTCTATATCTGTTCTATATCTGTGTATATAGACCCATCACCGACGTTCTTGAACACATCCAACCGCCACTTAGTCTTGTTATATCGTTTATTACACTGGCTGTGATTTCCTTATTTTCCTTTGACTGTTCTTAAAAGCCCAAAGTTGCTTCTTTTTACTTGTCTTTATCGCCACTTCAGCACACAACCCACACCACACCATCCATCTTTTTCTTAGACCATCAGCAACCACAATCGTCAACGCCTTCCCCCGCGCTGAACGGCACACCTCTTTTTTCATTTCTCTTATTTTCTAGCAATAGCAGAATCAGCAGAATCAGCACCACCACCACTACGAACCACCATCTCGCCTCTTTATTTTCTTCTTACCCACCCAATATTATCAAATCCCTGTTACTTGCTGCGTGTCTCGTCACATCACTTTGGCTCGCCATCGGTTGCTTCTTTTTGGTTAGCTAGCCCCATCGACACAACCACACCCACTCGCAATTCCTGCGCTCCACCCAAACTCGTCCAGTCTTGCAGCCGAGTTTTCTTTCGTCAGGACCGGCTATATTGCTTTTGGAAATACATGCAGCTGGTGATTCCGTCACAGCTCTTCCAACCATCCGTCACCTACTTTGGTAAGTTCTTTGTTGTTCTACTGTTCTTTGTATACTCTGTTTCCCATATCCCCTTTCATCCTTTACGTACGTTACCTTCTTCCGTGTATGTATGTCCACGCTTGTCTTCTCCGTCTTGTCTTGACTTTCTTTGCCTTCTCCGTCTTGACCCCCTGCTCGTCACGCCAACGGGAATCCGGTGACTCGTTTCTCTAGCTGAGTGGCTATTTTCCTTTCTCTTCGAGTCTGACATGCATATAATTCGTTTGTGGAAGTCTTTTCCCGCCTCTCCTCACTCCAAGCTCCATCTCTTTACCCTGGTCTTTCCCGTCACATTCGCAGACAGTCTTAAACCTGGCGGCCCTCCCTCTTATGGGTCCTTGTGTTCCCACCTTCCCCGGCCGCCGAGATGGAGACAAAGTACTCAAAAGGCCAGACCCAGCCTGCCATTTTCCACACTATTCGTCCTTCCCACCACATTCACATACACCTCTGTGATTTCTGTGATTACCTCCACAAGTAAGGCACAATCTTGCCTTCCAGCCGCACAACCTTTGTTGCATGCGCATCTTGTCACTTGCGCCGCCAGAAAGGGCAGCTACCCAAAAAGACCACCGCCCCGTCCAATCTACACAAGAAACGACCCTTCTTCTAAACCTCCTTCCTAGCTTGTCGGTCGGTGCCTTTTTTCTCCTTGCATCCTACCCGAGCGACGTTGGAGTATTTCCTCTTTGCTTCCCGTCTCAAGTCTTGATTTCCTTTTTATCGTTGTTGCCTCGGAAGTCTTTCTTATACAGACACTCAAAGCCATATCGACCTTTACATCATTACTATATCGACATGTACACTCCTACTGGTCACTTGTTAAATGGCGTGTCTGGCGAGTCCGTCAACGCCGCGGCCTTTACCGATAACCAGACTCCATCTCTTGGTGTGTATTTTCTTCTTGTTGTCAACATGTGGCCGTGCTTAGCCAACATCACTCTTCTTGCGAGGGATCTTGTGACTACGTTTGTTCCTGCCCACCTTTTCGATTCACTCTACCCACCTTCCCATCCTGCTCTTACCCACCATCTTCATCGTCTTTACTCGGCTCGTCCCGGGTTCTTCGCCCGCCAATCCGGTAGTGCCGTTACCCGTGACTATGGTGACTGCCCGTGCTGCTGGGTTCATTCCCTGCACTACTAACCACTAACCTTGCACTGTGGCTAAGTGCCTCACATGTCATGGTTTAATATGCAGCTTCAGTCAGACCACTATTTCCTTCTTCCTTCTTGTTCTTCTTATCCTATCCCATCATCGTCCTCCAAATATCATTACACTCGAGTGAGTTTCTATCTCTAGCCAATGCTACGACTTTCAGTGTTTGCTGTTGTCAAACCTTCCCACAATCCACCAGTGTAACAGCTTCTTCTCTGTCTGTTGTGCACCATTGCTGCAGCATGCACTGCAACGCTGGATGGCTTGCTGGCTTGTCCTAGTGCAGCCAGTAATGCTTGACCAAGGGGACAACTCGCACGCAGTCTCCATCTTACCTCATGCTGTTGTCGATGCTGCGGAGACCCGGGCCAATTGAACTGCACTGCCATGATTGCAAAGATTGCTGGTCGGCCCAAGTCCGCTATGTCCGATTAGCTTCCTCCCCCGGTCGTCGGTTGTCCGCTCAAACCTAGCGGAAGTCCAGTCGTTACGCCTCTTGACATTGGTTGACTGCGACTCCGTGCACACCCTGTCGTTGGTTTTCCCCTCCTTCGGTCTGGCAGGTCAGAGCTTTCGAAACAGCTCCAAGGCCTGGTGGAATTCCTTTGCGCTTGCCAAGCAAAGTCAGCGCGCACCGAGAATTGGCTGGGAGGGAAAAAAAAGCCCGCATTGTTCTTCACATTCCACGCTAGACTACAAATCCACTAACACTGGCCTTTTCTTTCGCTTTTTAGTTGACCAGTCTATCGACAACACGTCGCAGTTTGTCGACTCAGACCCCCGCAATCCTCGATCTCCCTTTTCAATGAAGGCTCACACCGCGACATCTGACGCGCATCAGCCCACTAGCCAACATCATTACACCGAACATTCCAACATGTACGCCGCTATACCGCCCATGAATCTTTACCCGCACAGCGGACCTAAGTCGCACCTTCTTGCTGCATCAGCACCATCACCATACATGCATCCCACCACTTACATGCCCGCCGCCAAGATGGCGCCTGTACCGCCCAAGCCCAAGTCGACCCTCAAAGCCCTGCCGACCGTCCGCGACCACACCACCGATCAGCTTTGCCCTGCTGGCGACGAATACATTCCGCGCGAGATTGACGAGGCTGGCGAAAAAAAGATTATGGCCAATGGCACATTGACTGGTGATGTACGCGAATACAGATGCCACACCTTCCGTGTACCGAACCGCGGTGACAAGCTTTTCATGTTGGCGACGGAATGCGCGCGTGTCCTCGGTTACCGCGATTCTTACCTTTTATTCAACAAAAACCGTTCGCTCTACAAGATTATTGCCAACCAAGTTGAGAAGGAGGATCTCGTGCAACAAAACATCATTCCCTTTTCATACCGTTCGCGTCAGATTGCCATTGTCACCGCCCGCTCTATGTTCCGCCAATTTGGTAGCCGTGTGATTCGCGATGGCCGCAGAGTACGCGACGACTACTGGGAGAGCAAGGCGCGCAAGCAGGGTTTCACTGAGAACGATATGGCTGGCGACAAGCGCCCTGGTGCCGGAAAGGCTCGCGCCGACGCTGCTGCTGCCGCTGCTGCTGCCCAGGCCGCGGTTGCTCAGGCTACTCACGAACAACATTTGATGATGGGCCACCCCGCCAACATGGGCCACACTAGTATGGGCTACGGGCAAACACACCACTTCCACCCCCACACCGATTACGCGCAACCAATTCATATGCCGCCAATGGGTTCCATTTACGACCACACGACATTGATGGCCCCGATGATGAACCCTGACATGGGTAGCGACCGTCGCGAGTATAACGGTCTGCTTAAGAGCGCCCCTCGCCACGAGATTGCCGGCCCTGCTTTCCACGATCAGTCCAGACCATCGCATATTAGCGAAATGCAAACACACCAGCAACAGACGGCCGATTACAGCCGGTCCATCACCAACCAGCGGAACGCCCGGAATTCATACGTCACAGAGATGTGGAGACGGCCACATGAGCAGCCACCATCGACTCTCAGCCAACCACAACCGCAAGCCATTGAGCCTATGCCGGTATTGGCGCCCGTTGTCGGAGCTTCTAGGTCAACACAGTCCCCGCACATCGGCTCAAGTGGCATAGCTACACCGAGTCCAATGATGATGTCGGCCGGTCCGTATTCACAGACAATGCCGGCGCAGGCACCCAATCCGGCGTCTATTAGAGGTATAGTTCAGTAGACGGGTGCGTCGTGTGTTGGGATAAGGGGGGGTGGGTAGCAGGAAATACAGCAAGAAGAAAAAATGATTGCAAAAAGTATAACGGCGAAGATGTGGGAGCTTAGCTAGCAGCCACAACTTGGTCTCCGGAAATGCGCAAAAAACTTGAAAACAACAACAGGCCCCCGAAAAATGCTGTGCTCTTGTCCCAACTCCCTGGTTCCCCGAATCCCCTTGTCCCCCATGAACACCTCAACTGACCTCTTTGTCCCTGCTTCTTTGGTGATGTCATAGACCTCCCGTTACCTGCATCGTCCGCGCCGGGCGCGACTCCAGCACAACAAAGTTATAACTATCCGCCCCCATCCACTGGCGGCTCGACAATGTGGTCTCCGGCTCCGTTACCACCCTTGACCAGCCAAGGAAACCAACAGTCTCCGGGTTCCGGAACTGGTATCTACCCCGGCAATAACGCTTCCGGAGACAGACCTGGGTGGTATTGATTCGGTTTTCTGCTTTTTGTCATTCTTTAGTTTTTGTGTGCTTTCTTTTTGTCGTTCTGATTCCCCTTTGTATTTTCTTTGGTTTTAGCCAGTTACAGCGCTGTTGCGCTTTGTATATTTCCTATTTTGTCTTGGTTATTAGTTTCTCTCATTCGTTGGCTCTCTACTTTGGTCGGTACGGCTTGTTGGCCAACGTCTTGGTTTTTTCCTATCCTGCCTTGGTGCTTTACTTGATAATGTCTTGTTTTTATTTTGACGGGTTTCTCATTCTGTTTTTGGGCTGGCTGGTGGCTATATACTTGCCTGGGTATAGTTTATAGGGATTTATCATTATATATTCGTCTCTTTTCATTTTTCACTACACAACAAATTTGATCAAAAAATATTCAATTCTATTCTCTGCTATGCTCGCATCGTCTCATCTGACTGTGGCAGATCCGGGTATTTACACCTCTAAAACAAAAACCAAAATGACAAAGGAAATGACTACACCATGAAAGCTTACTCGGCAACCTTGAAGACCATTCTCTCGGTCTGGTCAGCCTTGAATGGAACACCAAGCTCAAACAGCTTCAGAACGACCTTTCCAAAGTCCTCAAAGAACTTGTCGTTATCCTTAGCATAGGTCTCAACCCACGGCCGGAAAGACTTGTCCTCAATCAGGCAGTAGTCAGTAGGCAGCATCATCAGAGACTTGCTACCCTTATCCTCCAACTGCTTGGGGCCATCCCACTTACGCCACTGCCACTTCTCGTTCAGGAGGAGAGTGTAGTAGTCGTTAGTGAGGGTAGTAGGCGAGAAGGTCCAAGGACCGTCGAAACCGGAACGGTTGGTGTGGCAGCGGCCAAGAGCGTGAGCTCCGGAAAGAGCAACGATCTCCTGGTCGTTGAAACCCATGCGGTAGAAGATGTCACGGAGGTGACGGGGGCCTTGGGTGGCATCAGGGAGACGGCCATCGGGCGTGCAGTTAGCGGCCAGACCGTCGGTGCGGCCGGGACGGTAGGGAATTGTGGGACCCTGCATCTGCTGGATGGCGCAGACACCGCCGAGAATCCAAAGATCAGAGTAGCTAATCCAGGGGAACTTCTGCTTTATGGGCTCGAGGAAGTCACGGGCAGCGGCAAGACCGGCATTGGCACCATGGCCAGACTCGGGAGCGAAACGCATAGTGGCACCGTTGGAACCACCGGTGCCGGTGGCCTTATCATAGGTACCCGAAGCGTGCCACGCCAGACGGAGAAGAACGGGGCCGTAGGAACCATCGTCGTAGTCATCCTTCTCAACAAGCTGGGCGGCAATCTCGTCGTAGACGGCCTGGTAGTCGGCCTGGGTGCGCTTCTTGGGCTCGGTGGGGCCAGACTGGAGGTACCAGTAGAGACCACCGGCAAGGGCGGCAGCACCACCGATGAAGAAGGGGGTGGACGAGGACGAGGACTTGGGAGCCTCAGACTTGGGGGGCTCGGTGGAGTAGAAGCGGGAGTTGCGGGGGATGGCGCGGGTGACGGTGGCGAGGCCACGGCGGGTGGTGGGGCGGACGGCCTGGCGGGCAATGCGGGGGATGATGCTGGACATCTAGTATGGAGAGTGTTGTTAGTATATCAAATTCTATAATGCTATAAGAAACAATAAAACTGTATGTAGATACAGTTTCTAACGGGGATAGACTCACGATGACGAAGATTCAACAAAACTGGCAAATATAACAAATCTACTCAGAACTAGAAGTTGATAAAGAACAAGCAACACAACACCATTACACAAAACGCGGGAACTCCCCTCCTTATATACTTACATACTCACTAACCTAGAAACCAATGGAGCCCCCAAGAATCGGCACCACGAAACATTAACAACCACCACCCAGGGAAACTACCGCCCAGCCCACGCAAACCACCTTGATAGGGAACTTGCCTAAACTTGTGCTCCTGAAGCTCTACAAAGGGCATGTGGAAATAGCCAAGACCAAGGGGGGGGGCGTGTCTGTATTGGAGAGAACTAGACTTGGACTGGTCATGGCCCAAGAGTTATTCAGCCCAAGGTGGGGTATTAGCGAAAAGGCGCGTGAGTTGGGTTTTTAGTTTATAGGAAAAGATTAAGTTTGTTCTACTGGACTTCTTTGTTTCTGTAGCTTTTGGCGCGCTGTGCATGGTATCATGTACATACGTATGTACGTCGCCTTTCCATCACACTCCCCGCAATCGCCACATGCGCGGCGTTCACATCTGCCGTTCCCTATCCCGTCCGGCGTCCGCTGAACTTGCCAATAGATACACAAGCGCTAATCGAAAAAAAAGGAAAACACTCTCTCTCATAACTACAGCGCCGTCAGACCATAAGCCAAAAAGAATATCTCCTTCGCTATCTCCAAGATCCTAGCTCCAACTCCATGTATCCCTGTAGCCCCACCAGTCCACAAATGGCTGTTTTCTGATTGGCCAATTGCTGTCCACGTTGAACAGTCCACGTCCCTGCGCCTTGTGCACACCTGATTTCAAAGGCCGGGCATGGAATTTGTGCTTTCCTGATGCGATGGCGATTGGGGACATCGGTAACTATGTAACCCACGTAGAACTCGCTCGTCACCCCGCTTACTCTCAGGCTTCTCGCCGGTTTCCGACGGTCCCTCCCATAGTATACATGCATATGTATGCACATACCGCATATGCTCCAGTTTACAAACCCCCTTCCCTTCTTCTTCTTCTTCTTCCCCAACCTGCATAATATTTTCCCCTGCTAGAAACCAAGCTTACAATTGCCGTTATCATGTCCTCCCCCCTCCTGCGCGCGCAACTGCCAAGGGGTGATCCGTCATGATGGTCGTTTGCCGTGGTTTCCTGACCCAGTCTAGTGGATGTCCGCGGGCCTAAATTAGGGCTTCAACTTTGCCTAGCTCCTTTACATGCTATCTTCCATGACCTTTTTTCAACGACAAACTCATTTTTTCTTCGCCATATCAGCGAGATTACCTCATTGTACTCCATTATATTTTCACACAATCCACTTTATTCCTCCATCCTCATCCATTTTTTTCTATTAAGCCCATTCACCGACCTCAATAACGATAATTTTGATCCCTCGTAATCCACTGGAATCTCCGCAATCTCCCATCAAACCGGCTAACATCCGAGTCTGCCCCACAAATAACTCCACTTGCCAATCCTACTCAATCCTCCCTTATCCGACATCCGAAAACCCCTTCCTCATCCACATTCTCTTACCAAGCGCCTCGTCATGCGCCACCGTAATTACTAATTCGCTCATCGCCGCGACTTGGGACCTAGTCATTCATAGCATCCGTGGGCCTCTTTACAAACCCACCAAGACTCACCATCACGTAACGAAAAATCAAAATGGTTTCTAGTGACAAGGTACTTCGGCGAGCGAACCGAATTGCTAAATATTCAATTTATCGATTCAGACTTGACACACCCCCCTTCTTCGTCATATAAACATAATCACAGACTAGTCTAGTCAACTATACTCCGAGTCCGGACAAGTCTTCACTGGTTCTAGAAATGTATGGTGAAACGGAAAATCTATATGATGACGATGAAAAAGCACAGAGCACATGAAAAAATCTACATATATCAAACCCCAACTTTCCCTAGCCGGACTACTCAAACGCAGCCAATCCTGGCTCCGTACCATCGGTGAACTCATGGAACTCGTAGTAGTTGTAAAATACACCCTCCGAACGTCGCTTCATGGCTTCGTCGACGTCCATCGCTCCATTCTTCTTGCCGTTGTTTGCGGACGCGTGAGTCTTGGCGACCGATGCCGGTCTGTTAAACTGAGTTAGTAAACGTTCTAGAAGTTTGTGACTGCGCAGTAGACTTACCCAAAAAACTCTCGGTCTACAACAAGGTACCGTTGCATAGCTTCCTTGCCACCGCGTGTCTGCAAATGATGCAGATACTTCTGTACAAACTTCCGCTTCATGGAGTCTGACACTCTACCCTTGGAACGCAACTTATCAAACACTTGTTTGATCTTGTCAGCTTGTTCTTTCGTTGTGCCCATTGGCTGCTCAAGCTCAAAGTCAATCCACTTCTCCCAAAACACCCGGCTATCACTGTAGTTGGTGACATTACTCACGTAAAGTTCGCGAGCCTCCTTGGGGGCGTTCTTGGACTTCCAAAGCAATGTCGCCCACTCAGTCACCAGAGCTGCCTTGGTGTATACGTCAATGGGGGATGTGTTAATGTGGCTCTCAATGACAGAGATCGCCGCCGGGAGACTCCCTTGGCGACGCTCAAGGTGTGCCCATGATACAACAGCTTCTACACACTCTGGAATCTTCATCAGAATACTCTCGTGAATGGCCCGGGCCATCTCGATACGGCCATGGGTTTCCTCGAAGTAGGCGAATTGAATCCGGATGCCGGGGCGACTGACCGGGACAAAAAGGGTACATGCCCGCAGATAAACGTTCCGCGCATCCTCATCCTTGCCCTCCACCGTTGACAACCATCTTGTATACCGGAACCAGAACTCGTCATAGTAGGCACACGTGACGAGACATCTCTCGTACAACGCAATGATACGAGTCTTGTCTCCTTCGGCTTCCTCAAAGTCCAGGTATTTGTTCCAATTTCCAAGTTGCTGGTACTCAAGTGGAGTAACATGGAAGTAGGGCCGCTTGATCTCGGCCTCAAATGTCCATCTCTTGGTGGTCTCGGATTGTGTCCGCGTGAAGACATCACAGTACATAGCGTCTGCCTTGACACGAACCTGATGTTCTACTTCCACATCTGGCTTGGGCCCAATCTCCTCTTTGAACATGGACAGGGTTGGCTCATCGACCAGCTGGTCAAGAGGTACCGCTTCACACAGAGCGCGGAACTTCTCGAAGTAACGTGCATACTGGTGCATCGGGATATAAATGATACGCTTGAGAATGGCAAAGACATTACTCGTAGCATGCTGTCTCTCCTCAAACTCAATGTACTTGTCCCAAAAAGGGTGAGCCAAGAAGTCCAGGCCCACGAATTCAGCACCACGTTCGAACAAACTAAATATACTATGTTAGCAATGACTCAACAACGGCGCAAAAGAACCGATGCGGGGAGGAAAGGAATGGGGTAGGTACGATTTGGCAAGATACTACGGCTGGTAGTCCAATTGACATCCGTGGGTAACCGCGGTTGCAGACATTTTAGCCCAAGAAAGTATCATATTCAAATGTGGTTTAAGATTTTCAAACAGGAAAGTCGATTCCGGGCAAAGAACTTCTGGTTGGGTCAGGAAAGTACGTTGGGGGGGAGGGGGTTTAACGTCACTAGATGGCAGTCCAATATCCATGGCCACCGAGCAATTTTAAAGAGTGGGCGAGTGATTTGCAGTCAAAGATGGTGCCTCGCACGACACACTGCAGACGGCAAGATTGTCTCTGGTTGGTAGCAACAACGCAAACTCAGCCAATAAGACTGACAATGGCGTGGTACGGAAATGGAATAAAGAATAGTTACCACACAGTAGTGTTCGGAAACAGTCGAATCGAAGGTAGCAAAATAACGAGGGGCCGGCTGTGCTGTAGTTCGGTGGTACTCGATGTCTAGATGGGGGCAAACTATGACTTGAGTTCAACAAGACCTTGAAGCACAAGACGTTGTCTTTTCAGACAGCACGTCCGGCGACAAGGCCATAGGAAATTGGGAGACGGACTCTGATAGGGATAGGGGGAACACAAGGTCCATCGGGTACATGACTTACTCTCTGACCGACTGCGGCTCATGGGTCGTCTCCATTTTGAACGCACAATACTCGGTCCATAGGTCAACTGAGTTGGTGATGCTGGAACAGCCACGCTCGTAGATCTAAGGGTTGGGTTAGCACTGTACAGGCACACAACAGGAAAGGTCGTGCAACTTACCATCTCGGCAGCTTCTGGGCCGGCGATGTTGAACTCCTTATCGGCATATTTTTTCCAGTAGCCAAAGAATAACGGAAACTTTCCGAGGAAAGCATCGTAGGCGGCACGGAAAGCGGCAATGGCGTTCGGGCTAGAGTTTCTGTTCAGAGGGCCTTGGTGCTCGGTGGCGAGGACATACTTTTCCCAAGTCTCATAGTTGTCGGGGTCGAGGTCCTATGAATGAGGAATGTCCAGTCAGTGGTTGGGAACATGGTAGCTGCTTTAGACATGTGATACTTACTACTTCGGATTTGAGGTTTCTGAGCTCCAGACTCTCGTCGTCGCCATTGGAGTATCCGTAATCTGCCATGGTTACTATGTTGAAAAGTATGCGATAGGTTGAATGTAATGCTATGAAAAAGGGTTTTGGGTCGAGGTTGTTGAAGTTAACGCGATGATGAATTTGATGTTGCGATTAGGCTTTTTGTATATGACGTTATAGATGAGGGTCGTGAGGAAAGTGGCAGCGACTTTAAACTCTGTGGTGAATTGATGTGTCAGGTAAATTAATGACAATATAACAGCCGATGCAGTGCAATGTGGTTGGTGATGGTGTACGGAATGATGGAATTGCGGATGAGAAAGTCGGGTGCAATCTGTTGATGCGCTTCGCTTACTGGCCAAAAGGTTCGCGAAATTTTGGGATTCGACTTCTTTGGGTATTTTAGCGGGTGTGCGAATGAGACTGACTGGTGCTAATTAAACCTCAGCTACGGGATATCACGTGCCCAGTCGGAATGTGGGTCAGAAGCTTCATGTAACCCTACGTAACCAGGTGAGACGGAACTCAGAGCTCAACGTTGGGTGAAGCGGTTACCACTGACCCACTTTACTGATTAAGTGAAATATGTGAATGTTCTTGTTGACATGTTGATATAGAATTACCGAGAGATTTACCAATAATTTGTTTTACACAGTAAATTTAAACATTAATCACCATGCCTCCCTCTGCTATTATTGCCCCGTCTATCCTGTCGGCCGACTTTGCCGATCTTGGCGCCGACTGCGCTCGCACTATCGAGCAGGGCGCCGACTGGCTGCATGTCGACATCATGTAAGTAAGCTCCGAAATATCCAACCGGAACGCCACTGACATCATATCTAGGGATGGCCACTTTGTCCCCAATCTGACCTTCGGACCTCCAGTCGTCACCAAGATCCGCAAGCACGTCAAGCCTCCCACGGAGAAGCACGGCAAGGGCACTTTTGACTGCCACATGATGATTGCCGAGCCAAAGAAGTGGGTTAAGGAGTTCAAGAAAGCTGGCTGCGATCTGTATTGCTTCCACTACGAAGCTGCCTTTTCCTCCAATGCCGAGAACCCCGAAGATAAGACGGAGGAGAAGACCAACCCCAAGGCCCTTATCAAGTACATTCACGAGCAGGGACTTCTTGCTGGTATTGCTTTGAAGCCTGCTACTAGTGTTGATGTTCTCTGGGAGATTCTTGAGAACCCCGACGAAAGCGAGCGTCCTGATGTAAGTCATTGCCCATCCCCGCTCTGGTTCATGAAATAACCCTACATATAACCCCAATGAATATATACTAACGAATCACGTGCTATCACACAGATGGTCCTCATTATGACCGTCGAGCCCGGCTTCGGCGGCCAGAAGTTCATGGCTTCCGAACTCCCCAAGGTTCAGGCTCTGCGCGCCAAGTACCCCGAGCTCAACATCGAGGTTGACGGCGGTCTTGGCCCCGGCACCATTGACCAGGCCGCTGATGCCGGCGCCAACGTCATTGTTGCTGGTAGCGCAGTGTTTGGCGCAAAGGATCCCGCTGAGGTGATTGCGCTGCTCCGCACTGCGGTGCAGAAGAGCCTGTAAATGGGATTTCATAATACCAGAAAACCAAATTCACAGGATTCAATTGCGTTTGCCATTTCTAATAGACTTGTTTGCTGTTTCCTCCATCTGAATTTTCGAATGTTTTCGTTGTACGCATTTTGGTCAATATGCAGTGACGTATGCATGTAGCTTTCAGATCGGTTTCCGATAATCTTATCAGCGGATCGGACCCGCAAAAAATTTCACGATTTTGGATTCGGCATGCAGCGGATGGTCTGATCGTCCGGTAAAATCGACCCAGGCGGGATACGTAAAGAAAAGCTTTTAAATTTCGAAATAGGCATTTTTCCTTCTTTTCCTCTCATATCCATCTTTTCAAAAAACCATCGAAACAATGGGCAAAGTCAAGCGCAAGGCCGATTCCGCCGACATCGAGAAAAAGACGCTGAAGCGCCGCTCCGTCTCCTCCGGTAAGCTCCGTACCCCGGAATTCCCACCTACTCAACAACTAACAGTACCGTCTGCCAGCTCTCACCGCCGAGGAAGCGCAGTCCCGTTTCCGCGCCGGTCTCTTCGATGATTCTGTTCTCGCCTCATACACCGAGCAATATGCTACTTCGTCTCCCTACAAGCACGCCGTGATCCACGAGCTTGTCAACGACGACCTTCTGCGCTCCGTGCGCTCCGAAATTCGCGAAAACGTCTCCTTCACACCCAAGGAAACCGATATCTACAAGATCCACCAGTCTGGCGATCTCGCCAATCTCGACGGTCTTGATGCGGAAGCTCTTGGCAAGCTTCCCTCGTTGCTCAAGTTGCGCGATGGCATTTACTCGCAGGCTTTCCGTGATTACGTTAGCAAAATTACCGGCTGTGGTGCCCTCTCGGGTCGTAAGACGGATATGGCTATCAACATCTATACTCCCGGATGTTTCCTCCTTTGTCACGACGACGTCATCGGCTCGCGTAAAGTCTCTTACATTCTCTACTTGACGGACCCTGATACGCCATGGAAGGCCGAGTGGGGTGGTGCCCTGCGTCTCTTCCCCGTTAAGGAGACCAAGGATGCCGCCTCTGGAGCTATTGCGCGCACCCCCCATCCGGATGTCGTCAAGGTTATTCCTCCCGCATGGAACCAGTTGTCCTTCTTTGCTGTGCAGCCCGGTGAGAGTTTCCACGATGTCGAGGAGGTTTACCATGCGGAGAGTGCCGCTGAGTTGGAGGCCCAGGGTGGTCGTGTGCGTATGGCTATTTCCGGTTGGTTCCATATTCCACAAAAGGGCGAGGACGGCTACGTCCCCGGAGCGGAGGAGAAGCTCCAGGAGCGTAGTGGCCTTATGCAACTGCAGGGTAACCCCGATCAGTATGATGCACCCATCATTGAGACTGTGCCGATTGACCAGAATGGCTTGGATGACTGGGAAGAAGACGATTTGGAGTTCTTGCTCAAGTATCTTTCGCCAACCTATCTGACACCTGACATGATTGGTCAGATGAAGGACCACTTCAAGGAGAACAGCACCATCACCATCGGTGACATTCTCGCCCCCCGTTACGCTGAAGCCCTCCGTACCCAGATCGCTGCTGACGATAGCGCCTCTATCCCCAACTCCTCTGACACCATTGAGTCTACCACCCCATGGAAGGTTGCCCGCCCACCTCACAAGCACCGTTTCCTCTACCAAACACCCACTTCCGTCGCCAAACCCGACAAGAAGGGTAAGGGCAAGGGCAAGTCGAAGGACACTTCAACGCCATTATCCGACCTTCTTGATGTCTTCCTCCCAAGTCGCCAGTTCCACCGCTGGTTGCAACTTGTCACTGGTACCTCCATCAAGACGGAACATCTTCTGGCTCGCCGTTTCCGCAAGGGCTTGGATTACACATTGGCTACTGGATACGAAGGCAAGCCACGACTGGAGGTTACCCTTGGTCTGACGCCAACTCCTGGATGGGGTGCTGATGATGATGAGGAGGACGAGGACGATGATTCAGAGGAAGAAGAGACCAAAACTTCCAAGAAACGCCAGGCCAAGTCGCCTACGCCAAGCCCAGAAGAGGAGGTTGATGTCGGCGGTCACGAAGTTTACATGGCTGGTGACGATGATGGTAACGAGGATGCTGCCATTTACAAGACAAGCTCGGAGGACGACAACATTTTGTTCTTCCAGCCAGCGACGTGGAACAAGATGTCTATTGTTCTCCGGGATGGCGGTATCTTGAAGTTTGTCAAGTATGTGTCTCGTAGTGCTAAGGGTGACCGGTGGGATATTTCCGGTACCTATGATGTGGAAGAGACTGAGGATAGTTCGTCCGACGAGGAAATGGACGATGCCGAAGATGACAAGGAAGAGGAAGAGGAAGAAGGCGAAGAAGATGAATGGGAGGGTTTCTCCGACTAAAATCTCTCATAGAGGTCACCATGTATTATGTATCTTGTCGTTCAGCGTGTTAAAAATATCATCTCATTCAAAGAAAATAATAATTTCATTCATTGTCAATTAAATCAATCCATCAAAAATGCCATGCTTACCATGTAAATGCCAAATGAAACCGTATCTACTCATCCATACCGTCAATCTTTTTCTTATCAAGAGTCTTGACAAATGCAAATTCCAGGAACTGTCTCCATGGCTTGTTCTTCTTGTTCTTCTTGCCTTTCTTCTTCTTCTTTTTGCCCATATCTTCGACATCATCCTCATAACCCTCGAAGTCGTCTTCGTCGTCGAGATCACTGTCGTTTTCAACGTCGTACTCAGAGTCGGCCACGTCTCCAAGAACCTTTTGGTGGCCATCCTCCTCTAATGTGAAAAGACCCTTGCCCTTCTTGTGCTGGCCCATCCGGTATGCTAACTTGAGGTAGCTCTTGACCGTTAAGTCTTTGAGTTTGTATACCTTATTAGTAAACGTACTGTATTCTACCTCGAATGCAAATGGCTTGTGTTTAGGATCCTTGTGGAGCTTCTTGCCCTTGTGAGGTCCAGAGCGCCATTCCGCATCAAATTCGTCTTCGTCATCGACAGTACGGAGCTCCAGCGTATTTCCATCCACAATATCGTCTTGCTCGACCTTAATATTGTTGTTGAGATTGGTGAGATTAGCGTAGTACTGAACGTAGCCAGTGAAGGTGAGTGGTTGCATTGAGTAGGCTGGGCCAGGCGGTGTCCCCTTAGTAGGTGGCTCGGGGATGACGAGGTTTGGATCTTTATGTTTCTTGTCCCCCTTCTTTCCCTTCTTCCTGTGTTTCTTCTTGCGAGCTAACGCGTCGGCAGTTTCATCCTCGATGTTATCAAGGCTGACAGATTCTAACCGATGGAAGGCTCTAGTTTGCGCAATAGATGGTTCACCCGCATCTCTCCACAACGGGGCATCGAGACCCTCTGTGTTGTAGGAAACCACGCGGATGGTAGGGAAGTAGTTGGGTACAATACTGGGAGAGACCAAAGACAAGTGATATCTCTCACCATACTTGTTACCAATACCCTTCCATGGCTTCTTCTTAGAGAGAGAAAACTCCGCTGCCTCATCCTCTGTAATACGAGCACCGGCGCGAGGATCTGGCAACTTTGACCACATCTGGCGCAGATCCACAAGGTAATTAGCCGAGGCGGAGATTGATGCCGATTGATCATGTAGAACTGGTTCTGACACGGCCTCTGGCTCATCGAAACCAAAGGCCATTTGCTGAATATCAATATCATTGCTGTCGTGAAGTAAGAAGTGGTCGATGTTCATATGTCCATAGATCGTGCCAACAATGACATCACGGAACTGCGTGACCCAAAGGTTATACTTTTGCCAGCAAGTTTCGTCCCAATTTTGCTTTCCAGGTGTACGTGCTGGCGGTACGTGACCCGTAAGAATGGCCTTGACACCTCGTCTTCGGAGTTCCTGTAGTTGAATTCGTAACCATTCCATCTGCTTGAAACCTGGCTCTGATGGGCGTTCACAATCGTCCACGCCAGCATTACGATCGAAAAAGTATAATGTGTTGACGCTGAATACTGCAAGCTTGTTGGGAATGACCTCGGTGTAAAACCATCCACCGTTGTCGAAAAAGTGCAATTGTGATTCGGGGATAAAGTGTTTCCAGACATCAGTGTAAGTTCGAAGCCATTTGTTTGGAGCGGGCAGAAGAATGTTATGCGGTAGGATGTCATTGTTGCCGAGACTTGGAATGATGGGAACCTCCAGTTTGCCGTTTTCGTCACTGAAGACCTCGAGCATCTTCTTCACCATGAGCTTGTTGGTACCAAGAACTTGAGAAGCGTTTCGTGGAATTTCCTCGTCACTGTCGTGGCGAGCTGAATCGCCGGTCCAGATTACAAAGTCGATTTCATCCTTGATGTTTTCCTTGATCCACGCAAGTGCCGAGTCAACCAATTGGACTGGAGAATCACAATCTGAAGTCTCCGCACCGTAGTACCCAGCAGGACCTTTACCGCGGTGACATGCGATGGACTCTGAGGTAGAGGTATGCGCCTTATAAAACATGTCTGGGTGCATATCTGCGATGAAGTCATGTTAGCACAAGTGTGAGGAAGGATAATAGTGAGAGAATTACCTGTAATGTGAAGGAAACGGCCATGGAGCTTCCCTGAAGATACTGAAGCATTGATCGCGGAATCTGATACTGGTATTACATGACTATAATCCACGGCAGCGGCAACAGCATGTTGCGCCAAAAGTAGCATCGCTAAACCGGAAGCGCGAACCGAGGTCGACCTAGCCGGCCGCCGTGATGATACGGCCGTCCACTGCATTTCGACACTTCGGATAATAAATACTCAGAAAAAAGAGCGGACCGGTAGCACAAGACTTGTGATATCGGGCCAATGAATTGGTTAAACGGAAGAAAGAAAACCAGCAATATCGAACAAGGTATAAAAGTAGTAGGTTCCGCCTTTTGGAAGCGCCTGCGAATCCGTGACAGGGGGTTTAATGCTATGGAGATTCGGTTGGCAGGTGTGATATAGAAGGGTGACCCAGTAATTGGGGAAACTGGTGATCCCAAAATTGTATAAGTCGGATATGTGGATGAAAAAAGGTATGTACAGGAATACTGCAGCAAAGAAGACGGGATTCTCAGCCTCGTGCAACTAGGAAGTGGAAATGGCACATAAGCAATTGTCGAGTTTCAGAAGGGAATTAGCCAAGACCAAAGACAACCGTTAACCGTCCAAAATAGTCGCGTGAGAATCAAGCCAAAAGGGAGAAAAAAAGAAGAGAAGCGCGGAAATATAAATATTGATCCACTTTTACAGCAAGGAAAAGATTGGACGAATTTTTCCTTTTTCTTTGTAGTCGGTTGGTTCAAGACTAGAGGGAAGGAGAACAAGAATGGAATCCAAGTTCCATGAGAGACATGGAAACCATATATAAAGGAATCGATGTTCCCGAGAACCTAGAAATATGCCGTGCACTTCTTCGCAACATCTGTGCCCCCCAAACCAAAACTGACAGTCTCGGCCTCATCCTCGTCGCCAAACTGTCTATGTATCTATGTAGCGACACGACACCCCTCAATCCTGTCTAGCTTAAACCCCACACAGTCCATGGAATTCCGCTGAACATGTCACAATAGTCATGAGATCAAGTTCAACATCCACAAGACCTCATCCACCTGTTCCATTTTCTCCCTCCTGCCAGATTCGCGATGCCGTGACGTTGGTTTGCCCATACTCGATGCACACGCCCCATTTACCAGCCAATCAGCAATGATTCTTGTTCCACGTGTAACGCACAATAACCCCAACTAACACCCAGAACAAGCCTGGAAAGTTACTTCAAACCCCGCAAATTTTTGGAATTCCGAGACAATCTACATATCAAGCTTTCGCCATTGAAACAATTGGTTTGCAGAGCCACAATTTGCGAGAACCCTGATGTCCTATGGCTACTGCATGTTCCCTCTTTGCTACGTTGAAATGTTTACACACTGAACAAGAAAAGGATGGGTCGATCCTAGTTCTATGGGCGTCAATCTGACCTATCTCGTGACTGTATATATATCCTGTTCGTCCGTCCATCGCTTTTTGCCTATATTCCCGCATCATACCCTCGTTATTCTATCACCCGACCTCTGCGTCCATCGTCAACTTTGCCTCCTACTGACGTCACTCTGCAGAACGTAACCTCAGCTAAATTTACCAGTGTTTTCCAGCATTTCTCGCAGACCCTAACACAATCTCCAGGGACAGATCGGCAGTTGTTTTTAACCGCAAATATCCCGGTCCGTGCAGTACATTCTGTCCAAACCCTTCATCAATATTAACAATAGAACCCTAAACACTGATGCGCCCCACTTGTTCACCAACTATAAAAAACACACCAGCCATGACGAAAACTTTTTCTTCCTTTCTATTTTTCCTCTTCACGCAACACTTTGAAGAGCCCTCTACATGCGACTGGTCCAACGTCACGGACTAGAGGTGTCTCTGGGCAACTTCCTACCTCAAATGAGGGGGATTGCAGTAAACCCAGCTATCTGTGGATGCAAGAGCAAAATAGTCGCCCTCGTTTGAGGGGTGTCATGATAATCCTTATAGTGGCACCCCATGGTTTATGTGGCCTACATTCCGTCACTCACAGTCACGGTTGAAACAAAAAATCAGACAATATGAAGAAATTCACGCGTAAAATTCATAATCATTGCATTACTCGGCCTTGTGGTATCCAGTTGACACAAAAGGCATCTTGGTAACCGTCGCCGCCCGCGGCTTGTTCCGGATAATCACGTCAATCTCAGTACCCGACTTGTGGAATCCATCCTTGATGTAACCCATAGCAATGTTCTTGCCTAGAGTAGGCGAAGGCGAACCACTCGTGATAACACCAATCTCCTCGCCCTCCTTGCTCCGCAGCTTGACACCCTCACGCGCCGGCGCCGGCCCGTTGATGATGAAACCAACACGGCGTCTCTCAACGCCAAGACCACCCTTGCTCTTTGGCTTCAACTGGGCCAGAATAGTCTCGGCACCGTGGAAGCCGCCAGACTTGCGACGCTCGGGAGGAATGATCCATGAGAGAGCCGCTTCAACTGGGGTAATAGTCTCGTTCAAGTCGTGACCGTAAAGGCACATACCAGCCTCCAGACGCAGCGAGTCACGGGCACCAAGACCAGCCAGCTTAACATCCTCACCACCAGCGGCCATCAATGCCTCAACAATCTCCGTCATCTCACCAACAGCATCGCCACCAGATCCCTTGGGGATGATCATTGAGATCTCAAAACCATCCTCACCGGTGTAACCACCACGGGCAATCTGAACAGTGCGGCTCTTCCGGCCACCAGCAACCTTAAGTTCCGCGAAAACAACAGACCCAAAGTAGAAAGTCTTGAGGTCAACCTCCGTAGCCAAAACCTTCTCCAGGATCCCCGCCGCCTTAGGACCCTGAAGAGCAACAAGTCCGCCGTCACGCTCCACACTCCATGTATCTTTACCGAGGCCCGGGATATCCGCCTTGGAAAGCTGTTCCTCGAAATACTCCAAGTCCTTCTGGTAGCAACCGGCGTTAGTCACAACATGGAACTTCTCCTCGCCAATCCGCGTAATGATAGTGTCGTCTACAATACCACCCGTTCCCTCCAGCAGTAGCGTGCTCAGACGGCTCTGAAATGGACCCAGGCTCTTGACGCCAGCCGGGGTCACCCGTTCAAGGAATGAGGCGGCCGCGGGACCGGAAAAGATGTGCTGGACCATGTGGGAAACGTCGAAGATGGAAGCATTCTGGCGGGTGAAGTTGTGGGATTCGACGAGGCCGACGGCGCCGTATTGGATGGGCATGTGGAAGTCGGCGAAGGGGACCATCTTGGCACCTTGTGAAATGTGGTAATCGTAGAGGGCTGTCTTCTGGAGAGGGGCGGCTGTGGATGACAGGCGCATGTGGGCTCTAGGCGCCATAAGGGCCCGACGGGCAATAAGAGAAGACATTTTGATGTTTATGTGATGAATTCGGTGTATAAGAGAGAGACACTGTATGTATCTGACAACGGATTCTCAGATGGTGATGTATAGGAGCGTGATATTCGGGTTAACGGAAGAACTGCAACAAAGCCCAACAAGATACGTTCAGCTCAAAAGGGCAGGATAAATGATGTATGTCCTTTCCAAAGCCAATTAAAAACGTAGCGCGGCTACGACTGCTCTTTATGTATTGAAACCAACCGCCCTTCACGAGGCTTTACCGCTCAATCTCCAACACCGACAACCATCATTGTGTCGTGTCCCGGTTGCTTTCCCCTTAGCTACTGACACTGACCCCGCGGAAAGAATCCTAGATCCCAATTATACCAACAACCGCCCTGTCCCCTCACTCTTTGCAACGGCGGGGCCGCCCAAGCGCAAACGCCTGCATAGACAGACCGCCCCGGAATTTTGCGTAACTGGGAAGTAACTATGAGGCTCATTCTCTTCACCATGAAGCCTCATACAACATTATTTCTCTCATTGATTTGATGCAAGTCTGTTGCTCAGTGGGTCATGTGATCAGACCGTTTCCCCTACGAATGTGCACAAGCAAGGAACCGTCGTTAATTCTTGCTTCAGAGTTCCCAATCAGGTTAATCTTATCGTCCTTTGGCTTTCCACGGAAAACGGGAAACTACCCGGTTCCTAGCTTATCCGGAACGCACATCGGCCCCACCTTTCCAGACATTTGAGGCATCACAGTGACGAGCTATAAGCTAGCATGAAGCAGAATCAAACAATAGAAATAAAATCAAAGCTACGCTGCTACTAGATCAAAAAATCACAAAACAATACTGTCACCTATACCATATCGTAGTTCTTCTCTGCTGCGCACGTCGCCTATTTCGAATCAAAACTGTACTTCAACCACCCTCCCAGAGCCTTAAGACTCTCCCATCTCACCGTCTCATCAGCATCTCCCATGAGTTCCATAATGCGTGTCTTAATGCCCAGTTTCTCAAGCTGATGTCTACGTTCTGGTACCTCTTTCACCAGTGCGCCGACATCGTTACAGGCGATGGCAAGCACCTGTTTATCGTTGTCCCATGGCTTCTTCATAATCTCCACAAGATCCCGCACAATCTCGAGGTTGTTGTGATCCAGTATTCTGCGCGCATTCTCCGCCCAGAACACTGTGTTGCGGTGTGGCGGCGACCAGCGAAGGTGGCCAGACTTGACTTCGGCAACGTACTCGTCAAATGTTGTCTTGTTCTTGCTGTATTCTGCCAGCATCTCCTTAAGCTGCGCCAAGTCATCGATCAAGTCAGTATCCGACATATGGCGAGCACTGACAATTTCGACTTGCGCTGGCAGACGGGCGAGTACAGCGATAGGAAGGAGGGACTGAGGGTTCTTCTCAAGGTAGTTGAGAAGGGTGGCGACAATGAGGCGCGTGGTCTTTTCCTTGGGTGAAACGCGGAGAAGTTGTGTGTAAAGGAGAACGATGTCGTACTCACTGCAACTTTGTTAGTAGACTTTCCCCAAATAGCTCCGTGCACTTGAATAACTTACTCGTTGAGATCGTCACCAATGACCCCAGCCTCAAAGCTGAGTTGCCAAAGAACAAGCAGTATGTGGTAAAGGGCCTGAAGACCAATGCCACCACCAATAGCACCATCAAGACCGCCACCACTACCGCTCCAGATGTTGGCTGATGTTGCGCCAGAGCCAGCACCCAAACCAGCGGCGGAACGCAGAGTCTCAATCAAAGGGGTAACCGTCTCACTGCGTTGCGCCCAGAACTTCTCACGGGTAATCTTACCAAAGAGAAGGTGAGAGAACTGTTGAACAGCAACATCCTGAGCGCCGGGCTCGCCAGTCTTGACAATACCGGCCAGATACGTGAAGAGAACAGGGAGGGTTTGCTGGATGGTGGTTGATGAGGTATCGTTGGTGGCCGAGATCAGGGTCGATAGGACAGTGGATGTGAGAAGAGGAATTGGGTCCTCCTGGTTGTTAGAGTAGCTGAGAAGACCAAGGAAAGTCGTGGTGGGGTTGTTGTTCGAGTAGAGAGCAGAGGCGAAGTTGGGTACCACTATATGGGGGAGGTTTAAGTTAGCATTATGAATCAGATGAGGGGTCGTTTGCGCCAGTTAGGCTGTCAAAGTTAAGGCGCAATAAGACAGCAGACGAGTTTGCAGTACTCGACAGTAATCTTGTAACTGGCCATACGAGACAAGCGATTTGTTCCAGCAAGACTCCCACATGAAGCGCATACTGTCCGCTATGCGGGAATTTGCGCAAACAAGTTCCAGATCCACTTACGCTCCAAAAGATCGCCAATCAACACCAACAGGTGCTGCACAACACTAGAGTTCTTAGACGCCATCTCTAGCACACTTGGCTCGCCAGGCGCTCCCAAAAACAGCTCAGCATAGCCCGCCAAATCCGCCTCGACGGCCGCCCGGCGGTCCTCCGGCTTCTGCGCGCGCTGCAGGGCGTGAATCTTCGCGAGCTGCGACTCCGTCATAGAGCCGGCCCGCACGGCGCCGTCCCATGCAATTGACCGCTGGCGGATGTTGTTCTGGATCGTGGCCAGGTGGGTGGGTTGTTCGAGCGCCATTTTTATAATCGGGTGGTGGAAGATTTGTGGTGGTGGCGAGCGCAATGGGGAGATGTTGCGAGGCTATCGCGGATAGCAGGACCTCGAGACGAGGGGACCGAAAGTCGCGTTATGGGGGGGAAAGTGTGGATACAGTTTATGTTCCACGTGTAGAATATGTGTGAATAGATTTTACAAACAAATGGGCCGTAAATTAAGAATTGTTCGGTTGAGTTGTTGCAATAGCTTTGAAGATGGCAGCATCAATTGCCCTGGCTTGACCATAGAGCTTAACAAGGCTGTAGCCAATAGGATAGGCGCATGGTTTCGAGTATCGCTGTTAGTGCGTGCGGTTAGGGTCTCACTTGAGGTGGTTACCCTATTGTGGTAACCCTAGATCGAGTTACTAGTTAAAATCTTCCATTGTCGAAGGTTTGAGGTGTGAAGTGTATTACAGAGGATGGCTAGGTTGCACGGAATTAGTTCCACGCGGGTGATTTTCATGTCACAAGTTAACTTCAAGATTGCTTACCCTTTACACGACTTACACGACTCAATTGGTGACGTATGTTGCCCATATCTATGATATGCTTATAAACACCATATAATCGTATGCATATAGGAGAAGTCGGCTGGGAGGAACCCAGGTAGGCCGACCGGTTCCCTCCAGATCGAAAAAGTGTATGTACACATGTACATTGTGTGTATGTACCTGAGTAAAAATGCAGACTTTAAACCGGACACGTCAAATTTACACGGGAGGCTGGTTAAGAGGGCGCGTAATCCTACTCCGTTCCTTTGCAAAAATATGTCCGAAACAGGACGGACGGGTCTCAACAAGTTGTAAAGTTCCCGGAGCTCCCTCAGAAGTGGAAGTTTCCATGAGAGTGGACGATTCAAAACAGAAGTCTCCGCATCTCGATGCCCGACTCATGAGACATGGTATCATACATATGCAATGTGAATCCTCCGGCAGCCTACACTCAGATGAATGCCGATCCCGCTACCCCATAACGTAACGTCGCTCCACTGACTTGCGTATGTTCACTAAATCTGGCCCCTTAATGTGAATAACTCTCCGTTGTGCTGAAAATCTGGGTGTCTAGATCCGCGGCAGTACCACTATGTATGTTCTACACACACACATGCATACATGTATATGTGACATTGCCAGTGTTTTATCAGTTTTAAATCCTATCATCTCTAGTCACAGAAGCGTATGCAGATGTGGAGAGGCTGATAGTGACTCGATACACAGCAAAAGCGGGGTAGGACCGGCGGTTCTTCTTGGGTGGGTATTCTCCATAGCTCCGTTGATGTTTGCACAGAAATACACAAGCCCATGTTAATGAAGCTACTTTTGCATCGTTGCGTTGAAAGTGAATTGTATTTAATGACAATTTAGCATTTTCGTGTGGATGCACTAATACTCGAGGTCCTACTACATACTTGTAATCCAGGACAACGTGATAAGGACTCAGGGATATTTACAGCCAATACGTACCCGTATGTACTGCATACTTGTCCATCTGTTACAATCAGACGCATCCAACATTTTTGACGTCATTTCTGCACACATATATGTACGTATGTATGTATGTACATGGGTGTCCGTATTTAACCTTTCCCTGTGTTGACGCCGTGTCACTAAAGACAAGCTTTATTTGCTGTCTGCAGGAAGAGACACGAGTAAAGTCGCAGAGACAGTCGTACCTTAAGGGATAGTGTTTGACAGCGCATATCCACCCGTCAACATAGCCTTGGCCCTTCTATTCCAATCACGTTTTATTTTGCCGTTTCCCGTGGGTTAGATGGATGTATGTACATACGCATAGCCCTAGGAACTGTAAAGGATCTGTGTAGAATTTCTACGTAAATTTTGACTCTACATATGTGCGGGCACGTCCACACGTGCTGAAATAAGCCATTTTAGTTTAAGTGTATGTTTTCGGTTACACCAGTTCATAGTTTATTTGTTAGTCCGTTAGCCTATCTACGTAAAATTACTACCGAGTCTCGACGACTTTTACAGTCAGCATAGCCCAGGTCGCCTTGCGGATATAAACTCGGAGGATATGACGAATCCTCAGCAGCTTACCGCTTTGTTTTCCTGCTTACCAGTGAACACATAAGTTTAACACCCATGCATAGGGCCAGTATCCCCGTGAGCTGAGCCTGCATGAATGTACAGAGAAAACAAAAGGGTATAGCTTTACCCGGCCAAGCTGATAGATATGCTGCAAGCGGTGGTCCTTCCTAGCCTTCTTCGTGTTAGCCAGGTTTTTGCTCCTTCGACGGGGCATGACGAAACTGAAATGTACGCCAGTTGGGAACGGCACAACTGGTATTCATTCCTCTTCTCTCAACTTGACTTTTTCTATTGCATACTATGTACTCCCATATTCAGGCCTACGCCTGGAGCGGCAACCACAGAGAGCACTGGATGCCTTGCACTGCCATGAAACCTAAACCTTAGAATGACTATGTTGCAATGTGCGTTGCAATGTGCGAAACGCAGCCACACATCTTACAACGGCTGTGGCCTGTAGAGGAAGAGATTATGAATATGGTAGCCCGACTGCGAAGGCCTGAAAAACTGCCGTTCTAGTGGGAAACTATCGTATGTACATACATATGTATATATGACGTCTCTTGTGATCCATCCAAAACATAGCCGCAGGTTGGGCTGGACTAATACAAGGGTAAGTTTGGCTGTGTCGTTAAATCAAAATGTGAACAGTGGGAGGGTTGCGCCTATATGTGTATTTGCACAACTGCGGCTTACAGAAAAAGTTAAGAAAATAAACGTGCATATATAGTAGACAGCACTCTTTTTTTTGGCGTCGGTGTATTTCATTGTGGCTTTTTAGAACCAGACAATCTTTCGGCTTGGCCCGGTGACGTGAACTAAAATCGAGGTTGTCACGTTTAAACTTAGCGATCTAACGCTCAATTGACAGGCATGCATGGGGACACGACTATGTGTGTGCATACCTTGTATAAATTGGTACATGTGGTAAATAGTCTTCTAGGTACAATGTCCGTCATAATTCGGTAACTTGTACCATAGCAAAAAGCCTAGGTCATTTGAAAGAGGCCACCGATACAGACCGACACAGTCCGCCCTAGATACAAGAGGAAATACATGTGGATGCATACGCTCCACACGTTCTACACCAGAGAGACCACTGGAAGTCGAAGGTCTCTGGTACATGCTGGATTTAGCGAATTACTCGGCTGAGAAGAAAATTTACCCACAACCTCTCTTTAAGGTTGGTGACTGAATAGGCAAATGATTTGTTCGGTGGTCAAATTTTGCGTTGTTAATGTTGATGTATGTACATATCGAGTTGGTGTCCCAAAGAGGCAAAAATGATTGGAAAAGGATCTACAAAGCCACATACAAATGTAACCCAAAGAGGCTGTGTATGTATGTCTCCGGCCACACAGTTCGGAGCACCAGTGGCATGAGATTCTAGAGTATTGCGGTAAGGCGGATTTGGGATGGCAGGTCCATGGAGAATATTTTGATAAATTGCGGATACTAACAACGATTCCACGGGCTTGGCTCCATACCTTTCTCCTTCTCTTATATACAGGCATATCCTCCACCCATGATAGTTGACGAAGCAAGAGGGACTTGATCACTTCATTCAATACTCCACGGATTACCACTTATATCGCTGTTCACTTCAAAGATCCCTCACCCCTCCATTCCGTTTTCATCTGATATCTCACCGAGTGTCTTTCATTCTACCCCGTTCTCTCTTCCTCACGATGGCCAACAACACCGACGACGCCAACACGCCCAACGGGCAGATCGATCGTGATCCCGGCGATGGTTGGTTTGCGTACAACAAATTTGCCTACTCACTCGATGTGGTCACCCTGCTTGCTGTCATCGGTGAACAGAGTATGAGTGAGCATTTCCAAACCATCAATACCAGTCTCACCGGTTGTTTTCCCCGAATCTTGCCAGCCCCCCAAGCCTTTTTGCTTCCCAGTCGTCCTACCAAACTGCCGCACGTCACAGCCCGAGTTATGGGCACGACTAGTGGCATTGACATCCCTTCTCTCTCTATGTTTGTGGAAAGTCTCATCGGCCAAAGACTCCACCAGTTAAAGCCATACAGCTTCATGGCAGTCACCATCAAGCACCGCGCCGACATTAGAGAATTGCAGACCATACAGGGAGATGACCCATCTGATGAGTCTGGTTCAGATACTCGTCGCTCAAGTAGAACCTTGACAGACAACGGTCTTGGCGCCAGAATAAATGCCGATACACCCAATATTGTTAACAACAACAATGGCGTCAACACCAACGCTGCCGTTGATAATGACGTTGGTAGCTCAGTGCCCGCGGCCCATCCGGCTTTTAATCCGGGCGATAGGCCGCCTACTCAAGACTCGTCAAACATCGATCTGGAGTCACAGCAGCAGCCGGAGACACCGGGTTTGCCAGAAGACCCAGACCGCCCAAACCCAAACGGCACCGGATCTCAATCTATCGGCGCAAACTCTCTGGCAGAAGAAAGATCTAAGAAAGTCAATCTCAGTGCTCATTTTCTGAGACCTCGATGGGACTCGCCTCTTGTGCTTTTGGCTTGGGTATCGTTTTTTATAACAATGGGAGATTTAGGGCTTGCTTTAAGACTCAAAGACGGTATGGGTGTGGTCGCTATCTTGGTGGTGGGCATGGCGTCAATATGTATTGGTATTGCCGGGAAGTGGAAGCCGCGGTTGACTACTGTTCATTACAGCAAGAAGCATCCACCTGGCGACGTTATTCTGGTGACCCGAGGTGGAGCTTACGTTTACGTCAAATGTGAGGAGCCCCTAACACGTGAATTATTCACCGGGTCGCACTCCTGCGTCTATTGGGTGGACAGTTTGACTGGGTACAAGATCTTCATGGCAATAGCCACGGCGTTCATCATGGTGTCCGTCATTTTTCTTGGGAATTGTTTGTGGCAAGTCAAGGCTGCAATTGGTGCTTCATATATTTGCTTGAATTTTGCCTATTGGGTTTGCAGCATGGTCGACCGGCAAAGATTTTGGGATTTGAGCCGTTACGAAGTCTATCATTGGGACAAACATGATTTCACTGATTCAGAAAACACGATTCCGGCACCAATATTATACTACCCAAAGGGTTACCTAAGGAAGTTGTGGCAAGCCTTCGGCTATCTATGGTTCCCTAAGAGAGAGTCTAAGCCCAGAACACTGGCCGAAGTCGAGATATTGAATGGTTTGAACGAGAAAAAAAGGGAAATTCTAGTTCAGCGGCGGGAGCGTCATCAAACTATTCTTCGGGAAATCCGCGCCCGTCTGGAAGACGATCCAAATAACGCAAACTTGGAATTCGAGGACGAGACGATCGAAAGGCAACAACAAGATCTGAACACCCTCGCGGCGCAAATCGCGTTGATCGAGCGAGAGCCATCCAAACGCCCAAACTTTCGTTCCCGGCTCAGATTGTTTCGTGCCGCTCTTTTCAACCGCACAGGCAGCCCAAACTTCGTGTATCTCAATGACAAAAACAAGCGATTCGAGAAGGAATGTTCAACTCGGAAGTTCCTTTGTAAACTTCGTTATTGGGAAAACATGACCGCCTACCCACGTTTACAAGATATGTCGGTAAGAAAGATGCCACATTACAAGAGCGAACAGCTGGGGTTCTGCCACATTGAAAACCAAATGCGACGGAAAATGTTCGAAGATGCGGCTGGCGATGTGAGAGTTCCGTCACAAAGGGTCAAAAGGTGGTACCAAAGATTCACCCGATTCACTAGGGAGCCATCACAGTCAGATGAGTCGCCAAGACCACAACCAGCACCGCGAGACGATGAGCTGGACACATGCACGGTGGACGAAGACACATGTTTCACACAAGCAGTTTGGTGTGGAATTCGAGCCACGCGCACTACTAAGTGGGCAAGAATGGTTTTACCTGAAGTTGAGAGTTGGAAAATCTGGATGAGGATGGCTGAAGAGCATCTGGCTATGGGAGACTACTACTGGAAATCAGTTTCTGCTAAGAATGCTGTTCATGAGTGGGCTCGACTGACCAAATGGAGGACGGACACCGACAAATCGAAGATTCAAGACTATATAGATAGGAAGTTTGGGTTCGATGTGGATGAACAAGAGCGCAAGGACTTGATTGCTCAGCAGATGTGGGAGAGGGATCACCCAGCTGAGAATGCAACAGATGCGCAGTAGCTCTTGTGTCACCGCCATCGCTAGAGCTGCTACGTCCAGCTAAAATGAATGTGACGGGGAGCTAGCGGAACAGGGATTTTGTGGCAGTTCACCCGGTTATAGTGTATCATAGTTTTTCAAGTGTAGAATAACCTTTTGTTTAGCATTGAGCTCTGAATCTCCATGGCTCCTATGCTTCGTGCATGATGACTAGCAAACTAAAACAGCGTTGTGGTTGACTCAGATGGGTCGCTATCGCCATGTAACAATTGATATGGGGAACTAGTAACTCTCCGTATAGGGTCATAGTGAAATTATCAGCGGACTCACTCATAGTAATGGGCCAGGTACGTGTACAATCGGATCTCAAGTAGCACGTACTCTATGCCATCCGATGATTCTGGATATCTCCAGAGCAACCTTCAAAATCATCAATCCGCAGTAATCTCACTGATTCTGTCGCTCCAAGTGCGAAAGAGAGTGATCCACAAATCTTTGGCAGGCATAAGAGGTCAAACAGGCTTTTTCCATTGTCATTCCTGTGATTTTCACAAACATGTAAGTGGCCCACTAGACAGGCTCATCATGAAGAGCCAAACCTGATCTTTTAATGGGTTCGAGTGATAGATGTGCATACATCCCTTAGTCATGGTGTAACGGGAGGTCGAAGAACACAGCATGACGTACTGAATCATGAAATCCTGGAAATGAAGAATGTGGAAAATTGTGGAGTCGGATGTGTTCTCCGGAGAATCCTGACGCACATACATACGTATCTCTTATGAACAGACACAGGAATACTTGCATAGTGGTCCATGTCATCTGGAATGTGACATGTGCTGATGTGCGGGCCGTGCCGTGAAATACAACCATCACAGGGGTACACAAACAGACACAACATAACCACTCCTGTGTACCAACTATAAGCTGGTAAGCACTCTTATCTATACTACAGACTCCGCAAGTACCTCGGGCGCAATTGAAAAGAAGCGACTACTAATGTTCAAAGCTGCGACCGCCTGGGGCATGACACTTCAGAGATGTTAGAACATTATTCAACTGGGCCCCAAGCTCCTGTAGCCTGTTCAATATACTCTAATTAGAATACTATTCACTTCATCACCAAAATAGTGCAACAAGGGTCAAGACTCCCGCCAGGCGTGTTGGTTTTCCTTTGATTTTGGGGATATTCTTCCCAACCGAGGATATTATTGCCGGCGTGACATCGCTTCATAGAAGCAATTAACATGAAAGCCGTATCTGCTACCATTAGCTTGTCTACGACGCTAAGGCGTTGTTCGCTCTCTGCTCCAGTCCCTAGATGGAAGATGAGGTGTGTATATCTGTTAACGACGGAACTAGCCCAACAATAACTGGATATTCAACCCGTCTCTGGATATATCTAGGTCTTCTATGAAAATATAGTCTAGTAGTGTAAATGCAGCACTTTCATTTATATCCACCGATCCTGTCATGGATACCGCGGAGAGGGTCATAGACCAGGGAGTTTTGTGACTTTCAGTTTCAAAGTGTCGTCTCTTTTATCATTTCCAAGTATTCACCTTGTGTTTTCTGTCCTGGGTGAGTGCGCGTGGTGGTGCAGACTTCACTTACATATGACCTGTCAACATGGTAGGGTTATACGCTCAGAATAGGGTTGCAATGACACATCCCACATACCGGTCTTTGAGATTTCGGCCCCCCATGCACATCACGTGACATGTACATACCCAACAACACCAACCTCATGGGTGTTTCCTAATTATTCTTTTTGAGTTCTCACTCTCATGCAGGTTCCCGCCCATCAAGAGACTGTTATCTGGTGAACGCTTACTCAACAGATGAACCTTCATCCGAACCTAGGAAGCCACAAAATATGAAATGAAGAAAATAACCCCACATATCTTCACATCTCGTCCCTCTCATGACCATCCGAACCGAATAGTAGCTACTTTTACAGCACCTCATAGACTGAACGACAGGGCTTCAACCTCTCCCAAGGCTATAGATGGCCTCTTTAACACGTACCTAACTCTTAAAACTACCAGTAGAACCCCATTCTGGCACTAAGGCTACGTCTCTATACAATTTCATTCTACCTTCCTCGACCCACCGCTTCATGCCAAACCCCGCTTCCTTGATGACGATGAAAAGCGCCACTTGAGATAATGTATCGGGGATACACCTTCCAAATATAAGGTTGCCCGACCCATCTCCAGAGAAGCGTTCTTCATTTTAGACCAGAACCTTGGTCATACAACTAGTACGTGGAAGATTAAGTTCGTTGTCCCTTCGACACATCCTGCTGAGTGCATTTCACCACTTCTTCTAATTCCTTAAGAGCTGTAGATGTTGGCTGTTTCCAGATTTCAACTGAAAATAAACGAGACTGACGCCTCTGGAACCCCTCGACAGGCTATCTGTGGTACCCAATCATGGTTGAGCCAGCATTATGGTAGCGTAATATCTTCCAACTGCCGAGCTTGAGTTTCTGTGAAGTGAGGTGTCATACCCTATGGGCACACGTACATAGATATGTATGTACATATGTACATACATAAACCTGTAAAAATAGTAAGAATAACTCTGATCTCACCGAATTCAGAGGGAAGGTTGGGCCAGAAGGCAGATATTCCTGCGCCGTTCCTTTACAAAAAATATGCCCGAAGTAGGCCGCACGGTCGTCTATAACTTGTAAAGTTTCCGGGGTCCTTTCACAGGCGGAAGTCTCCATGAGAGTCGCTAGTCCAAATTAAAAGTCTCCGCAACTCGGAACCCGACCCATTAAACAAGGCATGAGCGTCTGTATTTGGCCCCACTTTGATGAAGTCGTTTGACTTGAGACAAGGCTTTGTAGGGATCTCTATGTATGTACACACAGGTAGAAATAAGCTTGTCTGCTTCAAGTGTACTCGGTTATACCGATTCAAGGCTGATTTGTTGACATGTTGACTTAGCCCTGTAAGCTCATCACAGACTCTCTCCGGCTTTTACAACAAACAGGACGTAGTTTGCCTTGCGGATAGAAAGTTGCGGATTAGGAAGAATAATCATCAGCTCTGACAACGAAATTTTTCAAAAAAACCTATTCTATCCATGCCTATGGGTTTTCTCGGGCAAGCTGATAGATAGGTTGGAAGCATCACCATTTTCAATCCGCCATGTAGACTAACCAGGGTTTGGTCTATCCAGCTGGACAGGATAAAGAATTGAACCGCCAGGTAAACGAAAACAACACATTGGGCACTCAATTTCATTCCTTTCCCCGTAATGCGGATTTTGGTTTTTATGTGTCACTCCCAAGGCTGGTCGCGCTTATGGAGAGAGCAACAAAACGCCTTGCACTGCTATCCAAAGCAGAACTGAAATGGGCATTTTGAGGTACGCTAAATGTGCATACTTGGGCACAAAGTACCTTGAAATGGCTGTGACCTGGATCGCAGGATCTTCTAATTGAGGCGGCTCAGGTATAGGGGTGAGGTAAACTGGTATACCAATAGGAAACACTTCTGTGAAGTTTCTCGCGGTCCACCCGAAAAAACATCGAAGATTGGGCTGGCCCAATACCAGTGTAACTTCGACGGTGGCGCTAAATCAAGATGTGATCATCGAGCGGATTGTGTTTATCTGCGGGTTACAGGGGAAGGCATGTGTGTACCCACAATGCATACCACCCTTTCTTTAGCGCTGGTGTATTTCATTGTGGCTTCAAAGAACAAGGGAACTCCTCGGCTGGCTCCGGTCACGTTAACTACCATGTTCATTGTGTGAGGAAGTACATATGTACATATGTACATACGTCTGTGCATGGACCGTGAAGAACCCTATCGGGAAAGCTTCGGTATTGAATGACTAAAAGGCCTAGTGGGGCAGGAGGGGTACTTGGTATACATGATAGTTGCTGTCAGTCGTGGACTGTCATCTAGTTAGTCTTCTGTTCTTCACGATAAATCGTATTTAGATTACCGCCAATAACAGTACATAGTGCTGTTCTTCCTTGTGCCTTGTAACACATTGTCATTTTTAGCCGCGATGCGGCGCTTGATTAGGAACCATCCATATACATACATACATATATGTACCCGATGACGTATGGACATGGGTGGGATATATTGACCCATGGAATATGTACACAACTTGGCGGGTAAACACCCGTTACACCAAGAGAACTTTTCGAATAGTAGCCGACTTGGGACAAACCCAACAGGTTACTGGAAAAGAATGCCCAATATGTGGTCTACCAAGAATATACGTGGGTCTGCAAATCTCCAGTGCCTGATGGATTTAGCCAATGATCCTACGGATCAATGAAACTGCCTTAGTTACTTGTTTTCAGTCTCGGTCACTAAATCAGTAAACCAGACGCATGATAGACAAGGTTCCGGATGTGAATATTGACGCGCCTATGCATGATGATGACATTAAGTCTCCGGCAACACAATTCGGGGACTATTGAGATGAGATTGACAAGAATTGCCGCGGGGTGGATTTGGGATGCTATTCCGGGAGGCTCCTAGCAAGATTTGCGTTAGGCGCGGGCAGTGTTAACTTTGTCATGGACTTGACTCGACAAATATCATATTTCTATATATCAAGACCGGATCCCCGCAAATGCCAATCATATAATTGTGGAAGTTGTGATCACTGCATATCATGTCCCACTCAACCATTGTCTTTGACGCCAATTATTGTTTACACTTGATATCTCTCACTCATGAACTTCCCATCTCGCGTGTCCCTTACACCCTCTCTTTCCACTCATTCATCTGCCTTCCGCCATGTCAGACACCTCCAACACGCCCAATGGCCAGATCAATCGTAATCCCGGCAACGGTTGGTTTGCGTACGACAAATTTGCCTATTCACTAGATGTAGTCACCTTGCTCACCGTTATCGGGGAGAAGAGTATGAGTGAGCATTTTCAAACCATCAATGCCAGCTTGACCGGTTGTTTACCCCGTATTCTGCCAGCCCCTCAGGCCTTTTTACTTCCCGAACGTCCCGCCCGACTACCACACGTCGCAGTCCAGGTTCTCGGCACTACTAGCGGTATCGACGTTCCCTCCGTTTCCATGTTTGTGGAGAGTCTTATTGGCCAAAGATTGCATCAGTTGAAACCTTACAGCTTTAAGGCAGTCACCATCAAGCATCGTGCCGACATCAGAGCCTCACAGACTGAAGATAAAAACGCTTCAAATGTTTCTCCCCAGTCAAATATTTCTTCGGACTCAAATGCTCGCCAATCGAATAGAACCTCAACAACCAGCACCAATGCCACCGACAAAGATGACACACAGAAGTCATGGTTTACGGGTGGGCTATTGGGCAACAAGTTTCGGAACAGAAATGTTCTCCGGCCTCCAAGAACAAACGATATAGAGGAAGGACCGCAGAACGGATCACAGCCTACCGAAACACCACCTCGTCGGCGTACAGACCAATCTTCAGAAAGTTCTCGGGCCAGAATGTCCAAGTCTGAGCACACTAACAAGAAGATAAATGTCAGTGCTCATTATATGACACCTCGATGGGACTCGCCTCTTGTGCTTTTGGCTGTGGCATCATGTCTGCTTACCGCGGGAAACTTTATCTGGGCTGGCTTGCGCAAAGATGGCATGGGAGTGGTTGCCATCTTCGTGGTGGGGGCGGCGTCGTTCTGCATTGGTGTTGCCGGCAAGTGGAAGCCACGGTTGACTACAGTTCCGTATAGCAAATGGGTCCCACCTGGAGACGTGATTTTGATGACACGTGCTGGCGCTTATGTGTATGTTAAGTGCGAAGAGCCCGTGACACGTGAGCTATTTACCGGGTCACACTCATGCGTCTATGCTCTGAAAAGTTTGAGATGGTATTCATTCCTCATGGCAAGTGCAACTGTTCTCATCATGATATCGGTTGTTTTCCTGGGAAACTGTCTCTGGGAAGTCAAGGTTGCAGTGGGTGCTTCGTATACCTTGTTGAATTTTCTGTATTGGATTTGCAGCATGGTCGATCGCCAACGGTTTTGGGACTTGAGTCGTTACGAAGTCTATCATTGGGCAGATGATGACTATACTCGTCCAGGAAATACTGTTCCAGCGCCACTTTTATACTACCCGAAAAGTTACTTGGCAAGGCTTTGGCAGGCCTTGGGCTATTTGTTGTTTCCCGAGAAGGAATCTCGGCCCAGAACGAAGAAAGAGGTCGAGGAACTCAATGAATACAACAGGAGAAAGAAGAAATTGTTATCAGAACGGCAGGGCAATTCCAACGATAGTGGCGAAGAAAGCAACGGAAACTCGACTGGAAGCCGGGTCAGTCAAATGACACTTGAGGAGGTCGAATCGAAAATCAAGTTCATTGAGGAAGAGCGGCCCGAACGTCTGCTGCTTGGTGACCGGTTCAAGTTGTTTTTCGCTGC
The DNA here is from genome assembly GCA_025685495.1 of Huntiella abstrusa. Lineage (NCBI taxonomy): Eukaryota > Fungi > Ascomycota > Sordariomycetes > Microascales > Ceratocystidaceae > Huntiella > Huntiella abstrusa. The sequence goes on along the minus strand of JAJNMT010000165.1, from coordinate 5,562 downwards.
TCTTCGAGGCCACACCAGCAGCCCCGAGTTTGGACATCTCAATGACAAGAACAAATCGTTCAAGGAAGGCCAGCCAACTAGCAAGTTCCTCTGCAAACTTCGTTACTGGGAAGATGAGTCCGCCACGCCACAGTCGGAAACTTCTAGACCGAACAATATTCCATACTACAAGGCCCAGAATCTGGGATTCAGTCAATTTGAAGAGGACATGCTAAATCAGCTGTCTGCAGCAACAGATGGCAATATGGAAGACACAGCGGCGCGGTCTCATGATGCCGATCAGTTACTTGAAGGCGATGAGAGAAACCGGCTCGACGATGAAGAGGAACAGTGTTACACACGAGTGGTTTGGTATGGAATTCGAGCTACTCGCGCCACTGAGTGGGCAGCAATGTTGCTACCTAAGGTTGAGAGTTGGAAAATATGGATGAGGATGGCTGAAGAGCATCTGGCTATGGGAGACTACAACTGGAAATCCGTTGTTGCTAAGAATGCCGTTTATGAGTGGGCTAAAAAGAGCCCATGCCGGGATGCTGATGAAAAGGCGAAGATTCAACAGTACTTGAACAAGGAATTTGGGCTTGACGTTGATGAAGAAAATCGGAAGAAAGCAGTTGCTAATGATGCGCACATTGAGAAGGGAGAGCAGCCGCAAGCCGAGGTGAATGAGGCGGGCCCGTCGGGAACTTCCTCCCCATCATCTGGTCAACCAACTATTGGTAATAGCCAAGTGAACTTGTCGCCGTCACCGTTGTCCTATTCACCTACAACCAACAGTGAAGAACAGGAAAAATGAGATGGAGTATGATGTAGTGGATGTGGATGGAGAAGATTTGATTTTTGTCAAGTATATATATTAAACTATCTTAGAATAGATCTTGGAACCTTTATGACTTATATGCTGAATATGTGACGACTTGCAAACGGTAAAGATGTTTCATACTTAGATAAGTATTCTTCTGTGAACCTCTGCCCTGCCCGATATATACTCACTGGTGGCACTGTTTGTCAATACATGGAGATCTCTTCGTGTAACTCCTACACCGTTCCTGATAAAATACACGCCAACAACAAAGTCACAACTGTTCTACTTCTTTCCGACACAGCTATGTATAAATACCTTACAGTCTGTCATGATCACCACCTTACCATTTTCACGGAGATATCAAGTACCCATGTAGATTCAAAGCTACACTTTCAGCAGAGTCCTTCGAAGCCATGGAGTAAATACGTATGCAAATGGCTTTAGAGGGACACGCCCTTTAATGCACCCGCCCTGGTTGCGGATAAGGACTCCCCACATACGACCAGCAATATTCACAGGGTAAACATACATTTCAAATTAGGTATGCAAATATGTACATACAGATACATCACTTCGTTAGAGACCATAGATGTGTAAATGACCCATGTCATGGGCGTACAAGAAAGAAATCAAATCGGATCATATGGCAGACTGGTGCGACGGACATATGTATGTACATACATGCTTGAAACATGGTGCAACAAAAGATCTCAGGGTTCAACGTAAGGTGCCAAATAATAAACTCCGTAGAACAAAATCACGGTATATTTTAGAGGCAGAGAAGTTCCCCGCTGAACTCTGATATACATCGATAGACAATAGCCACCACCCGGGTGCCTCTACAATCATTCATGTACATACTTTGACATGCATCAAGTGTTGTTGTGCGGGCCGTGTCACGGTACCTGCATACATCTGTACATGTATAGATATTGCATGGGCACACAAGCAGAGACAAAATAACTACTGCCGTGTACGTACCATTTTTGAGCTGCTGCTTACTTTGAGCCATATCGTGGTCTTCGTAGTTACCTTGAGCGATATATCGACAATTCAACTTCTTTTTCAAAGCTGTACTTGCCTTGAAATTGCGTAACACCCTCGCGATTTGACAATGTTGATCAACTTGACAGCTTATCTCTGTGGGTTCTACAACTCACTCCCCGCCATCCATTCCGAACGCTCAGTCCCAATTCCCATTGCCCGGACGAGCTGACCATACATCCTCCTACTCATGTCGTTTATTGTTAACCTCACCTAAAAAGCCCAATTCTTATCCCCAGCGTTTTCTGCATTTTACATCACGACCCTCTTCGGCACCATCCAACGGAATACCCAACAATATCATCATGACTAGCATCGATCGAGAGACCATGGGCCGAATTGCCACCTGCTCCGATGACTCTCTACTGCCATCTCTTGACAACAAGCAGCAATTCTTCTTCGCGATACGGTGTCCAGAGACCCCGGAGCCTAAGGAATCCGGGTTTCCACCCAGAAAGCGCGCAAAACGGTCGTCACCCCCGTTGTGTATTTCCAACGATGCCAGAAACACCCCCCCACAGAGCGAGTCACCTCGCCCTTCCTCGTCGCCTCCAAGGTGCATTGTCGATTCGATCGAAACAGACAGCAAGAAGCGCAGCACCACGCGGATCCCTCTAGCTGGAATTCTGCGCAGGACCCCAAATGACGGACCGTTAAAGGCCAAGACCGTCGACAAGCACGTTCGTTTTTCTCGGGCACAGTACATATTCTTACCCCCCGACGATATTATTCCCGGAGTGACGTCTCCTGATGGAAGCGATGAAAGTGAAAATGGTGTCTCGGGCCGTGATGTCATAGCTGGAAGTAAAGACTTGTTTTCTACCTGCTCTGGTGATATGACAAAAGATGAGGCATGTACCTTTGTTGGTAGCACCACGCCATAACTGGTTGAACAAGAATTTGGCACGCAAACTTTCGCCGGTGATATCTTGTTCTACCATGATAACATAGTTCAGAACTAGCACACTATTTCCGGTTGTATCTATAGTTGCTGTGATGGATAGAGCTAAGGGGTGTAGATAATCGAAGTTATGGTGTTTTGCGAGTCCACGATATAGTCTGTTTTGCCGTTTTTAGTTTTCCAAAATACATATCACAGTCCTTACTATTTCTGTGCATTGTAGTAACCACTGTGACCATCTCCTATCGCACTTCCGGCTGATAATCAGTTCCACCCAAAACTTATCAGTGATCTACACTCTCTTATTTAGTACAGTATACCGCACTGATGGCTTACACTTTACCAAGAAAGCATCGGAGTTGTCTGTAAACAATAAACAATGCGATCTAATCAATGCAATAACGAAGTAGGTGCAACTGATATGATTTGCCGGTACCCCCCAAAAGCCGATCTGACCAACCGGCGACGCTGCCTCCAAGCCCGGTACGGTCACCGGTGGTTTATACAGGGCTATGTAACTACATCGGGGATGTACGGCCCCACATCCCGATACTGGTAATTTCGGTCTCCGGGTCGGGGATACGGCTCCGCAATGATATCACGTGCCCACGCAACTACCAAAAACACCAAGAAGATGGGGTAAATCTAAGACTGGACATATTTTGTATACCCATTACTCTCACGCAGGCTCAGCCTCCGGAGAGACCAGACTGGCCCTTTTTTTATTTATTCTATATTCATGACTCTCATGCAGGCTTAGCCTATTGAGAGTCTAGACTGCACCTTTTTACGTGCCTTTATCTGATGGCATCGCATTTTCCAACACGGCAGGCCTTGACTGAGACTTGCTAACAAAGTTAAGGCCCATTCCAGATTGTATGAGGCAAACTAGTTATCATATGATCGTGGATGGACCTTAGGGTCGACTTTAGTCTCTCATGAGAGCGGGACGGTAAGGATCTCGGATACTGACCCAGAGAAAATGGAGGGCAGAGGCTAGATGATCGTATGAGGAGTTACAATCATCAGGGTGTGAATGTAGTGCCAGTGGACTCGCCTATGAACTGTGTTTGGTATAGTGTACCGCACTATACTTGACTTATACAGAAATCGATAAATGTTGGTGTTTAGTTGGCTTATCTTTTTGGATCCTACTAATTAACATATTGATCGGTCCAAGACACACGAAAGGTTCGACTGCAGTTAATGCTACGGCAAAAACACATCGCTCCTTTGGATCCGTTCTAGGCCCGCAGGCTTCTTCCAAAAGTTGGGAAATAAATGGTACATACTGATCCACTTCTTGGACTATTTCTACCGGCAATGAAGAACGTTGCCTTTTGTCTTCTTACATTTCTTTCTTTTCTTCATCATCTCCTAGTGACCTTCACTGAAGCGAAAGCCATTCAATATCTTTACTTCAAATAACCCTCTTTGATTTTACTAAGGTGAGTTCACTAAGACATCACTTCTTTACCATTTATCTGACCGTCCACTAACACAATTAAACAAAGTCACCTGTTGGTAACACTTAGATTTTTGAACAACAATGCCTCCCAATATGGTTCCCACTGAAGACGCTGCCTACACCATGCCTGTCCAACCCACCGGCACACAGCAGCATCTGCAAACTCAACAGGCAGATTCATCTCACAATGCCACTTCAGCGTCTTCCGACGAATGGGACCCGTTCGGCAACCCCGCCTTCTTCCCCCCCCTCCCAGATTCATATGTTGAAGACGATTCAGAGTTTCGCCGCGAATGGGAGACGCTTTTGCAGTGCAACCCCATGTCTGAACAAGCCTTGCCGGAAGAATCGAGCCCTCAGAACGAAACGGTGAATCCAGCTGAAGAACAGACACCACAGTCTGAGCCTACATCCAGCCAGCAGGACCAGACCGCAGTTTCGCCCAACCAGCCAAAGGGCAAGACGGCTCAGCGTGCAAAGCAAGTGAAGAGGGCGACCGGTGCGGTCTACCAGACTACGAGGGCCCGAGCACCCAGACCACCGTCTCCTCCGGGGGGAGCCCTGGCCGTACAGTCCTGTCCCGAAGGAGCTCCCTTTTTCCGCACGCTTTCGTTCCAAGGAATGGCCGAAGAGGCGGACAAAAATGGTGTTTCGTCGTTCGATCAGGCATTGTCGAAGACACCTTCAAATGGTTCTGGTGACCCGCTCACTTTCGACTTCTACGATCCGGAAAGTGAACGAGTGCCTAAGGCATACCGTATCACCAACGTCAACCAGAAAAAGCGTGCTTCGCCAGATGACCATGATGAGGAGGCTTCGAATCTTGGTGTTCATCAACCCCACCTCAAAAAAGCCAAACGTTCCCAGTCACAGGCCACAACTACCCCGCCCCTGCCCCCGACTACGCCAGGCCAACCTGCCCGGAACGATGACCTTTGCACAAGCCGGCCTTTGGGGGCAGTTGTCGATGGACCAGCGACCGGCACACTCGCAAGTGCCATCATCAGACAACCTATTGCGGCGGACTTGTCATCCTTCTTGTCACAGCTATCAGCGACTCGACCGACCGACAGCGTTACCTCGAACGTACCAGCTCAGAGCATCCAACAGCCGGAAACTCAGCCCGTTCCAGGTGTGGGTTTACAAGATCCTTCCATCGCCACACCATACTTTCCAGTGCCCGGATTTCCGTTCGTCAATGCTAACATGGGAGATTGGGGTCTGGTCAACGATTCTGGATTTGATGGTCCAGATGGCTCGTGGGGAACCGGGTGGCCGCAAATGACTCCTTATTAGGTTGAAATGCCTCGTCGTCTGGAGGATATCGGATTTGTACGCTTGGAT